>JAJEJO010005554.1:0-220392 GCA_020662805.1 Glaucomys volans
AATGTGTTCGATCTCAGTGGAGAGGTATGTTAGAATGATTGAGGACTTCTATTTGTATACTGCCTCCTATAATTTTTCATGTGTCAACTTTATCATGGTTAAAATGAATAAATTCAGTCATGTGGAATAAAATGTTTCAAAGTCATTTTGTGAAAATTTTCTTTATATTATCAGCATAGTATCTGTATACAGTACTGGTGCTGAGAAGCTTTGGGTTGCTACTTTAATAGTTCTGAAACAACTGATCATGCAGTATAAAAAAATATAGTCTCAAAAGGCAAAAAAACGCTATTTAAAATATATGATAAATTACATATTTTATAGATGGATATATGAGGGAGATGAAGGCCTACGTGTTAGGTAACAAGAGTATCTTGTGTTTTTCTCTTGATTTCAAACCAGTAAGAAAAATAAAAAACACTCTTAAGAATAAGGAGGTGCATTTCTTTTCAGGGTGCAGACCTCCATATGCATAATTTTCTCATCATTTTTAAGGTGGATGCTAAACAGATTTGAAACAGAGTAGAGACTAGGTATGTGGCTGTATAAAGACCTGGGGACTGTGCCTTGTTCGATGACACTCCAGAAGGTAGCTGTCACAAAGCCCGGTTCCCTGGGAGATGACCTCAGAGAGGGCTTTCTGATAGCTCCTTCCACATCATGTCCTCCAGCCCATAGAAGAACATCAAGGTAACATTGGCTGAGCGCCAGTCATGTTTTGGAAACTGTACTTAACAGGTGCTTTATAATCTGCACGAGACCTTGGAAGGAAGACTACTAGGATGGCCATTTTTCAGATGAACACATGGGGTTAGAGTCTGAGTGGAATCACCCCTGATACCCCAGCTGGGATTTGAACCTAAGTCTGCGTGACTCTAGATCCTGCTTCTGGAAGGCACATGTCTGGGTCCCATTCCAGGTCTACCCCATCCTTTCCAAAGACAGTAGCAATGAAAATGAAATATGAATTCCTCTGTAAAGAATCAAATCAGTTCTTGTTTTTTCTTAATATTTAGGAAGAAAAATCCTTTGGTGAGTTTGAATTGCCAAAATGAAATTGGTAAGGACAGAGAGAGCTGACATAATAACTTAGTTCCATAATTAAGCTTTGTTTAAAGAAATCATGCCAAGATGACATATATCAAATAAAAGACTTTCAAAATTGGTGAAAAAATAGGGTTCTAGCTGCAAAATCACAATTTTTTTTCTCTTCTCACACCAGATGGCAATGTTTGAGCCCCAGTTTTTAAACTGTTCTTATTCTGCTCCCCACTTGCTTTTCTTTTTTTTTTATTTTACTCATCACAATCTGATCTAATTTCCTTTTATTTAGACATATTATCCATAAGCAGTTTTGAAATGTAAAAATGTTCTATATGCAATAGTACACTGTAGTATAAACTCCTCCCCAAAGTATGCTCCATATACCTAAGAACTAGCCAGCAATTGGCATTTTGTATAGACAGCAAAATCAGGGTGCCTTCTCTTAAGCAGGGACCTACTCTGTGCAAGCGGATCCTGCCTCAATTTAGTTGGGTGGTCTTGAAGGGGTCAACCTCGCTGGACCTAAGTGTCTTCACAGACAAAACGAAGCTTCTCAAATTCATTAGATCAAGGATTCTTGGCCCTGATTTCATGGGTGTTGGGAGGTCCATGATGCCACTGAATCTACTGCTGTATTTTGTGGGTGCACCTGTGCATTTTACTTGGCGAAGGGACCATACCTTTCATCAGAGCTTGCTGGTAAGAAAGGATTGGTCCAAAAATGCACAAGTAGCATTCCACGGCAGGAGAAGATGCGTGAGGTCAGTGACAGCTATAAGCCTTTATGAGGGTTGATGTGACTGAGTGCCTGTCCAAGTGAATGCAATCTTACTAAGAAAATCCCAGGGAAAATCAAAAGCTGTCCTGCCAACAGCCATCTTTGGCTTTAAGAAGAAAACTCAATCTCCTCTGTTTCTATTTTTCTGTGAAATGGGAATAACACGGGAGATTTTATTTTTATTTTTTTAGGGCAAAGAAAACAATGACTGTGTCTACACATGTAAGCAATTTACCTGAATAAGCATAATGAATAGTTCAACTGGCTCAACGCTCTTCATTCAGTCTGTTGCCCACACAACTGCTGTGAATGATTTTTCCTTGTCTTACAAAGTTATTTTACCATTATAAAGATGATGGACCCTCAGCCAAGATAATCAGTTGAGACATGGAAAATTCCATTGCTTGATTGCTATATTGCTATAGTGGAAGGGTTTTGAGACTTGGGGCAGGCAGAAAAGAACTGGGATGCACTCCCTGCTATATGAAGTTGGAATGTTATTTGAACTTCCAGATTCCTTCCTTCCATGGATTCCTTAGCTGTAAAATGGGGATAATAACATTTGGGTCATAGGTCATTCTGACAATTAAATGAGATAATATATGTAGAGTACATCACCTAGAATCTAGCATATCATTTATGTTAAAGAAATGCCGATTTCTTTTCTTCCAAATATTAGATGAAATATTTGGCAGATGTTCTTTTTCCCACTTGAGAACAATTTTTGCTAAATAGATTGAATTTTTAAAGTGAAATTCTGAGTAATGTTTTAGATCTTATATATAAATAAATATATAGATATTATAAATATCATATATAAGTAAATATGTAATATTTATTTATGTTTATATTTAATATATCAACTATCTAGGATATTCAAAATAAAGTATATCTCATTAATGAATTTGAAAATCAACATATCCACAGTATGTGATTATATTTGCATGTGATAGTTGTATTTGTGTGATAAGCTGTAGCCAGCCAGAAGATTTAATTCTTTCCCAACCTCAACAGAAACATCAAGTGTCAAGATCACTATGGGAAGGAAGCTTCACAGTAAGGATACAGTAAATGATAATGGCTGAGCTGGCAGAGACATCAAATTCAAATTCAGTTAAAATTTTATTTCGTACGGAAGGTTGACTAAAACATCAGTGTGATTTTAATAACAGTGCTTAACTATCACTGATCATATACTATGTGCCAGTCACTGTGTGGATCTCCCAACTTCATCTTAATGATGACTCTGTGAAACAGATACAATTATCTCTATATTTGTAGGTAAACAAATAGAAACAAGAGAGGTTTAAATAATCTGTCAAAGTAACATAAATAGTGGTTGTTGCAGCCAGGATTTGAATGCAGGTCTATCAGACGACATCACCCTCACACCTAACCACCATATCATTCTGCCCTTCCCCCGGTGGCAGAGGATTGATTACTAATAAGGTCACATGTTAGAAACAGGGCAGAAAAATTTACCACTGTTAAGTATATTGACCTAAAGATATGCCGCATCTTTTTTCAGCTGAGAATGAAGTGATGAGTTAGCACGGAGGTTCCTAAGAACCAAGATTCTAAATTGTTTTATATTAAAAGTTGAGGCATAATCAGGGAATAAGTACCACTTTGGGTAGATACTGAACTTCTGATGTTTCACTGACCACCACAGAGGAATTATTAGGCTACTGAAAATTGGAATAGGTGGTCAAATTGGCATAGGTAATAAACACAGTTAATTTAGAGTGGAAAAAAAAAAAGAACTGGGGAAGGGGGATATGCATGGGTTATGGGTTTTATTCTTATGTAGCTGGACACAAAGATTGCTTTGGTGGAAATGACCTACCTCACCTGTGCATGTCCCTACGTTCAAATTGTACTGAAACTAAGCAGTATCAGATATGAAATCTTGACAGAAATCTTTTAAAGTCTCTTTCAAGCCAATTACTTGAGAAATTAAAAGACTCATTTTCTTTTAATTCAAAGTAAGGAAGATTAGATCATGAACGCCAAACCTCCCCTGGAGTGATCGATTTTTTGAAGGTACTAAAGGGAAGCTTTGAGGAAATCCAGCTACTTTGAAGATTTAGACAGTTTCAAAGGAATATTTTATTAAACTTCCCATTGGAAAATCGTGTTCTGATTATAAAATAACAAAAAATTTGAAGATATTTTTATTTGGAAATTTCGAGGTCATGTTTTAAGCATCTTGAACAAGTGTTCTGGGTGTGCCTGTGTGTTGTACAATCATTGATTGCCATGTTATTGAATCTCATAAAAAAAAGTGTCAGGGACACAGTTCTGGAAGGGGATTTCATAGACCCAATGGATTTTTTAAAATTGCTTGTTTCTCTAGTGCAGTAAAAATATTTACTTTTAAACATCTAATCATCAGGATATTTCAGAAGCCCATAAAAATGTATGAATGATGGCAAGAGCAGAAGTGTTTCCATTCCCTTTATTTATGCCCATGGGCCTCTGAATCTGATAACACAACAATAGGGGCCTTTCTTCTGATCAGAAAGAGGAGCAGTCCTTGGGCGTGGAAGGGATGTAATGAGTTCAGGCCCTGAAAAGTGAGAGTGCTGCTCGCGGTGAAAGCCAAGTATGTCCACTGCAGATTTCCTCGTGGATAAAAACATCACTGCAGGGTTCTCGGAAGAGACACCAAAGCTCAAAATCCTTTTGGCCAAATTCAAAAGAACAGCTCCACTTGACCTGGCGCTACCTCTTCTGGCAGGGACAACACAACCCTTCCTCAGGCCTTGTTACCCGTCACACCCACTCTTTACTCTTTACTCTTTACTCAATAGCAAATTCTGAATTGTCATCATACCCAGTGTTCTCCTGAGATGTACAAAATATATAATCACTTTTGTGTTTTTTCATTTACTTTTCTCTTTTCATATTGCAGAAAATTAAGTTAGGTAATAATAATTACAAGTGATGTTTACTGGTATTGAATGTTCATTAAATGATGAGGGCTATGCTGATACTTTCATGTATTATCAATTCATAGCCCCACAAGAACCCAATGAAGTTGATACTTTGTTTTGCCCATTTTACACAGGAGGAAACAGAAGTTTTGAAAAAACGGAATAATACAAATGGTTAGGCAGCTAATAATGGCAGACCTGGTATTTGGTAGCTGCCTAAGGCTACAACCCATATCCATAACTGCTAAGCTCTATGTCTCTGACCATTACCCCTCCTGGTGGTCCTTCATTCATAGAGAACGTATGCATGCCATCCTGACATATGTATTGCTGGTGCCATTATTGGTCCATATTTACCAGAGACATATAAAAGACCTAGCACTTTCTGTACTTGTTGAATGGAAAGAGAGCTGGATATCCCCTTGGAAAATGTCTTCCCCTTCCTTCCCAGATGTGTGTATTCTCTGATGATACGAACACACGTGCATACGTAATCCAGAGTAGATGGTGCAGGAGTATACATAGGAAGAGATATGGAGACCAAAGAATGAAGTGCTGGTGAAGATGGACAGAGACCCCAGGAAATTACAAGAGGGTGCGCTGAGGAACATGGAGATGAAGGCAGAGTGAGGGGGGTGGAAAGAAAAGAGAAACAGAAAGGAAAGAAGAATAGATCTATGTAATTTTTCGTTCTTACAAGATGGGTGGAGAACAAATGTAGCAAGACTAAAATTTTATTTATCTATTCATTCTAACAGGTAATTGTTGGAAAAATAGTTTCATTTGTGATGTGTACAAATAATGACTTACACTAGAAACACGGCATTAAGGATTTTCACCCATGACCTGAACATTCCCTTCTGCCTTTTGAAGTATTTTTATTCCCTTTTTGGTCAAGATTACTCTAAAGTCACTAATCCACCTAGGATGTGAGTTTCCTCATTATTGACACCTGGCCTCTACTGGAGACCATGGGTCTCTAAAGTTCAGTGTAGGATCTTGCACTTTGTAGATATTCAATATATATATTTTGATAACTGAATGAAGTAGCTTCTCTTTACCAAATCTAATGACCTCATCTTAAAAACCTACTGTGTGAAAACCGAAGGACAAGGATATCAGGACCAGCATAAAAGTTGCACAGGCTCAGGGACAAGACTGAGGGGAAGCATATTTTCAGTTAACCAGGTGTGCAGTCTAGGTTGTTGGAAAAGCTAGAGGATTCAAGCTGGACTGGGCTGCAACCTAAGGAGGAGGTATGGCAGAGTCTTGGGGCAGCCATAGTGCCATAAGTAGATGCCAGCCTCAGGCACATGAAAGCCAACATGTGCTAAGTTACATGTGCAGTTAGTTTTTTAAAATGGTATTTTAAAACTCTGTTTCTGAAGAATAAAATGTCTAAGAATCTGGCCTATTTAGTGTGTGGTTATGACATCTGGTGAGAGAATGGCTTTAAGTTATTTATCATTGCAAAGTAGAACAGTGCTTACTAATCAAACTCAATGGCAACAAATTAAAACAACAAGGTATTTTATTGGGAAAGCCTCTGTGGGCAAGGGATGTCAATGGACTCTTTCTTCTCTGTGCAGCCCTTTCTCCCACAGGAGTGCAGGGGCGCAGAATGCAAAGGTAGAAGTCATCTTTAATGTGTGAACCAATATCAGGGAACACGTTAGATTTGAAGTGATAAAAATATAGTCTCTTGATCTTTATGTAGGCTGAAAAGTGTGAAGCATGCTCTTCCCACTCCATCCTTCTCTCAGTCCATCCTCAGTGCCTCGAATGCAGAGCTCAGAGCTTGGAGCATAACAGATGCTCGATAAAAATGGGTTGCGAATGAATGCATGCACCTGAGTCTTAAAGCCATTGATTTTGGCTAATATACTCCACTGCCGTTCCAGATCTGGGACAAGTGCTTTCTTTTGAGTCCCTATAGCCAATGAAAAGTTAGGTCTTTTCCAGTCTGGCACTAGGTATACTGCATAGAGTCACAGAATTATTTTTTGGTATGGAAAATAGTCATTGCTCATTCATCTTAAAATAAAGTAATATAAGATCATCACAACAAAACAGACAATACTAAAAGCAAAATTAAAAATGACCACCACTTCCCTTGAGGAAACACCCACTTCTATGACAGGAGGAAGCCAAGGTCTAGACCTAAAGGAAGGAGGACTAGCCCAGGGTCCCACTTGCTCTTTGTCCTCAAATCAGAACCATGAGGTTAGACAACCCTGGATTTCTGGTTCTGGCCATCTGTTTCCTGTACACACCCTGCACTTTCCCATCACAGTCGACAGGACCCTAAGGCCTGACCTGTGCTGCTCCCCTGAATGATCTTGTTCTACAAAAGCCTGAAAGGTGAACGTGGACTTACTAGAATCACAGAACTGAAGGTTCAACGTGAAACATGAAAAGGTAAACTTAGTACAAATAAAGGAAGTCCCCTACTTCTCTCTCTTATAAAGAAATAAAGAGGAGGGAGAGAGAAAGAAAAAAACAAATGGAATATGATATACCAAAAGAAGTAATGCCATCAGAAATGTAAGCAACAACCATTAGGATAAATTTGCATGTATTTATTTTAGGTTATTAAGAGTACCTAACTTAAATTTTACTGTGTATATTCCTTTTAAGATTGACATCAAGAGAAGACAAATCCTATACACACACACACACACACACACACATACACACACACACACATAATTTAAAAAACAAAATCAAAAAACCAAAAAACCAGAAGAAACCAATGGAGTAGCTATGTGGTCAGTTCTTCAGCAAAGTCCTAAGTCTGAAAAAATCTGATTTATCCAGTCCAATCACAGGGTGGCTTTAATCACAGCAAGTCGGTCTGTCATTCCTCTCACAATGATTCGCTCACCTTCTACTGATGTAGAAAACAAAGAGGCTGAAGAAACCAACCTGATGATCCAACACGGTGCCTACCAGCCCTGTCCTCCCTCCTGAGTCCTTCAGCCTCCACTCTGTCAGGCCTGGCCCTGCACCCTGGTCTGATCCATCATCTCCTAGCATGCCCTGAGATACACAGAGGCAAAAACTATGTCTTTTTATTTATCAGCATTATTTTCCACATTCCTAGAACAGACACTGAAACCTGGTTGGTGACTAACAAACACGGGTTCAGTCAGTTCAGGATATTCTACAGACCCTCAGGAGAACCTGAGGCCAAATAGCACAGACCTGGAAGGAAGAAGAAAGGTGCCACACCTGGACGCTGCCCATCTGCCTTGAGGTCCACTCAACATGGGGCCTCATGCCCTCCCTGGTCCTTCCCGATTCCCGTGGTGTTTTGTCCCTGTTGATGGTTTTCATTCTGTCATTGGGACACTTCATTCTTTGTGTACTTACTTTCTTGGGATATCACTTCAACCTTTATACCACCACCACCATAGGGAGTTTGCCCAAATTTCTTTTTCTAATAAAAATTTCTCATCCTTTCTGAATGAAGATTGGAATTCCCTATCTCCAAGTACCTGGAAGATAACTTCACTTGGATACAGCTTACCTGAAATTAAACTCTATTCCCCAGACCACCAGAATGGAATCCTTCCCAGCTTACCTGGATAGGACAGTGAGAGACCTTCCTTCCAGGTCCTCAGACTGACAGTTTCTGGAATTGTCTTTGAGTTTTCTCCTCTCATAAAAGAGTTGCTAATTGTCCTTCTCATACATGACTTCTGTGCATTTCTATAGTCACTGTCCTGATTAAGGCCCTCATGACCTTAAGTTCAATAGTAACCCTACTGGGTCTGGTATCTCCATATTCTAGTAGATAACTTTTTCCAGCATACTTTAACCTCACATAACTTGCTTGTTAGGTCTCTTTCTTTTATATGAAATAGGAACACTGTGGATGTGGAAGACCAACGCTTGTTCCTCCAGGATTTGACAAGTTTCTTGTACCAGGATTCCTATTTCCCCTCTGAGCTTTTGTGGTGTCAATTCCTCACCTAGACAGCCTTCCTTTCACTCTTCATCACCATCAAGACTTCTTCCATGGCTTGCTATTTCCAACAAGCTTTTTCTGACTAGTTGTGTCAAAGTATAATGACTACCTTTCCTTCTCTTGGCATTGATATTCAGTTCCAACTCTATTGCTGTGTTGTTTATTACCCATTTAGTGATAATGGTTAATAATAACAATAACAATAGGTATCATTTATGGGCACTACCTGGCAGATACTGGGCAAGGAATTTATGCAGTTCAGTAATCTTTCTGACAACCATACGGGCTACATAAATATTGTGCCTATTTTATAAATAAAGGCAATGGTGCTTCAAGAGCAGTCACTTGCTGGAGGTGACCAGGCTAAGCTGCAGAGCTAGGGTTTGGTCCTATAGGGCACAGGTTCCATCCATGGTGCATGTGTCTGTGCACAGCCATTCCATGAAGGGCAGCCAGTCCTGGCCAAGTTAATCCAAGGCAGAAATTTTATCTTCTTTTTCATTCTTCATTTAAATAGGCCCTCAATACTTTTTGCTACAGGTTTAAGTTCAGTTTCCTACTGCAGGATCATGAGGAGATCATCTTGCCGCCATCTTTTCTTCTATGCACTGGGGACAACTGGGAGGTAAAACTGGTTTGAATTGAAGAGTATGGTTGAACAGTTTTCTCCCTGTGAATGCCTGAATTCTCAAAAGAACATCTGATTTAAGCCACATTCAAATGCCACTGTCTTTTGCTCTGATACCAAAAATGCTAAAATACACATTTATGCCCAGTATGTCATATGCCAATACTTTACACCCCAACCTGCTGTCCAGGTCACCAGTGCAGCGCCTACACCTTCCAACTACACCTGCAGCCTCTGTGGTAATGCAGTTCACTGGTTGTTAACTTTCACCACACAGATTACCTGACTGGGATGCTTTTCTAACAAGAAAAAGAATTGTCACAAGACGCATCTGGAACTTTTTGTCTCTACTTCTTTGGACAAAAGGTTCCATTTCCTAAATGGTTCCAATATTCAATATTTGGCATTTTTCCTGTCATCTCAATATCATCAGTACTTTTAAAACCTCTATTCATACACTGTCTTTGTCATTCAAAATTTTCCTATGAAAACCACCAACTAAACACAACTATTTGATTCTTCTCCAAGATTTTCCTTGATCCTTGTTTGCTTTCCTTTTTTTAAAATGCAAAATTCAGTCTTAAGAGTCAGGAAAATGTCCCATAGCTACTTCTGCAAACAGTCTGGTGTGCAATATTGCCACATTTGTCCCTTCAGAGGGAATAGTCTCAGAGGTCTGAAACCAACACTATGAAGAATGAAGGGCAATCTGGATCTCTACCTTTCTGCTTCCAGGCGCATCTCCTCCCTCTTTTGCCTCCTGAGTTCTCTGCGACGTTCAAAATCATCCATGGCTTGGTTTCAGTTTTAGGGAGACCAGATGATGTCTGGATCTAAAAGGAAAGAGGCAGAGTCAGTATCATGGATGAGTCAGACTAGTACTTCCTGGGCATTGCTTAAATCCTCCCTCCAGTTTTTCTTTACTCCTAAGAAAAATACCTTAGAAGACTGATAATGTATGGCGAGTGATAAATTTCTGACTCCCCAGCTGAGTTAAAGCCACTCTCATTTCTGAAACTATGAGAGACTAATTAGTAAGATCTCAGGATTATATTGAAAACGATAATCATAAAAGACCTGAGCAGACAGAGAGGTTTTAAAGACTTGAAATACTGGCAGAATAACTTGAGAGCTACTGCTTGACTTTGTTCTTGGTAACTTGCTGAATTCCAGACAGAAGTTGTGGAAAAGTGAACAAAGAAAGAGAAAAACAGAAAAGTGTGTGGGGGTGTGTGTGGGTGGAAAAGTGGCAAGAAAAGAAATATGTAGGAACTAAGATAAGTAAGAGAAATAAAATGATATGGCATCTAGACATCATTTGCATATTCTACAAGTATTAGGCATCAGGATTTTAATAAAGACTGCAACAATCATGTTGAAAATAAACATCACAACGCAGCATTTTTAAAAGCAGTCAAATTGTGACCAAGCTGTTTTGAGAGCTCCAAACTCCCGGCTCTTTCTACAGATGTAATGCAACCATTTTACCCTTTCCTACCTCCTCCGGGATGGTTTTAAGTCCAGAAAATGTTCTCTTTCCAAAGCTCTTCAAATAAGGAGCCCGCTTCCCCTGCGTTTCTGTGCCATGGAGTCAAGTCTTCCAGAATTCCCCTGCAGCCCCCAAACCCAAAATGACTACCAGGAAAGGGGAAGCGGGCTCCTTTTGTCCTTGCTTTGTTTACAGAGCTGTCAGTGGTTAGTTAAACTCGGCCTGGAATCTGGCATTTAAAGCCTGCTTCAAGATCGTTTCCTGTGTGGAGCGGGAGGTCTCCACTTCCTCTGGAATCCTAGGCTCTCTGGTGCACTCCGATCACAAAAATATTTTCCAGCCCCTTCTGTGCACACGAGATGAGCCATTTGCCCTGTGTAAGAAAATCAGGCGCTGTAAAAGCCCAAAGCCATCACCTGACGGCATTCTTCTCTGAAGGAGCAAAAAGCAAAACCTAGATTTCAAAGCCAAGTTTCAGAAACTTTCTTAAGTAAATTGTCAAATTCTTTTATTTTCAAGATCTATTTTTTCCTCTCTTAAAAATTCCCCACAAAAACAGAAATGAAACCTCAGCCAAAAGAAAAAAAACCCATACAATGTTGGATATCCCCCCTTTTCTTATCCTCAAGGGTATTTATTTGTTTTAGAAATCTTTAGAAATTCAAATTATTTGGGGTTTTAAAGTTTGAGTCTGTTTTTCTCTCTTGCTTTGACCAAGAGGACTTCCAAAGACTTGCTGATGATGAAGACTACAACCAGTTTTTCTGTTTCATTGAGCATAAATACATTTCTCTACACTTTCTAGTCTTATCTCCCCATAATTATTAGTTATGAAATAACTAATCATAGTTAATTATGAAAAAAAAGTGACTCGAGGTCCTCTACGAGGTTGTCTGAGAGTCTCTCTCCCCTGGCATGAGCTTCTGTTCCAAACCACAGTGCTGATGTGTGAGGCCAAATTTGGTGTACAAATGGTGACTGGACACAGTTAAGGAGTGGGTCCATCTCTTTTCTTCTTTCAATAGTCTTTTGTTGCCTATATAGCCTCTTGAATAATGATAGCGACAAAAAACAGAAATGGGAGGAAAAGTCTGTTGATAGCAAACTATTTCGAGTTCCTTGAGTTATCCAGGTAGCATGGAGAACATCCTGCCCCCTCAAGGTAGCTTCCTGCAGAGCTCTATCTGCACCTCTATTGGAGGTGCTAAGAAACAACTCTGGATGCACTTGGTTTGCAGAGGAGGGTGATATTCTGCAGAACTCAAAGGCAACTGCAACTGACCACCATCCTGTGGTCACTTGGGCTGACCAGCCTTGCTGGCTCTCTACCCACGTGAGTTCCTTTCCTTCTACCCATTCTCTCCTCCTACTCCTCACCTTTGAGAGCTTCCTTGGGCACTTTTTGTTCTTTTCCAACCACAGAACAACTCCCTATTATTGGAATGCAGCTCAGCATGCAGGTGGGGGCACTGAGAAGGGAGAGAGAGAAGAAACCTGCTTCCTGCAGTGCTATAGAATAGGCCTTTCTGGCTTATGCTTGGTGGATACTGGGTGACTGTAAGTGAGGGAGAAGAGAGAGCAAAAGCACATCTGTGCACCGCGTGGTGTGACTCCTGGTGTGTGTGTGTGTGTGTGCGCGCGCGTGGTAGGAGGGACAGAAGGTGGATGTGTAGGAAGGTGGATCTTGGTTGGTCTGGAAGGCTGGGGCTGAAAGTCTCCCTTCAGCCACACACAGCTTCTTTGAAGGTCTCTCATGCTGCTCCTGTGTACAAGGAGCCATGTCTGGGTAGAACTGTGATTTTTAAATTTTCCCTTCTCTTTTGGGAGCAGCAGCTTCCATGTCCCCAGCCAGTAATCCCTCATTTCCTCCCCTGCCCCCAGTCAGTGCTGAATTCTTTCCAGCCACATTGGTTAGGAAATAAAAACTCTCAAGCAGTGAAGTGAAGAAATGTCAAGTCGGGAAAATTCTGAAAACCACGAAGCTCTCGGGTGTCACAAACGGACAGGGAAGCATGAAAGAGAAAGGTAGGCCCAAGGAGGTATCTATCTATATATGTGACAGGTGGCTTCTTGAAAAATTTTACAAAAATCAGAATTTGTGTGTGGGGGCCTGCTGTTGGAGTCATGCTACTGAAAGAACTCTAATGTGACTCTTTGTGTAAAGAGAAACGGAAGAAAAAACTTGACAAAGGCAGATAAACCATTGCCTACCAATGTCATTCATTTGTCCAATATGGTTTCTCATGTATTGGATTTTCTTTAAATAGGACCCTCCTATGGTAATTAAGGGAAAGGTCACTGTAACAAATTTCAAATCACTTAGCACACTGCACTTCCTTTTGGTAAAGATTCCACAAACACTTGAGGCCCAGGTGAACAGCAAGACGTGACAAGAAGCATGTCCCTGTGTATCTGACCAGCACTGAGGGCTTCCCGAACCCTCACCTCTTCACTTTCCTTCTCTACTCCTTTTCAAGAGTAGAATATTGCCGGGCATGGTGGTGCATGCCTGTAATCCCAGTGGCTAGGGAGGCTGAGGCAGGAGGATCATAAGTTCAAAGCCAGCTTCAGCAACTTAGCGAGACCCTGTCTCAGAATAAAGAAATTAAAAAAGGGTTGAGGATGTGCCTCAATGGTTAAGCATCCCTGGGTTCAATCCCTGGTACAAACAAAAAAATGTGGAATATTTATTAGTATTTCTTATGCTATTTGTTTATATTTTGTTTGCTTTTCTTTCTCTGATACTTGTCTTCTCCAACTTCCTCCCTGTGTTGAGAATTAAAGTGTACTTATTAATTATATCTAACTCAATTCTTTTGTTGAAAATATTAAATTTAATTTCAGATATGTGTCTTTAAACCAAGAAACAATCTAAGATGCTTTATATTTACAAAGTTGTTTGCTCATGTATGGGCTTGTGAACCCCTGTAGATACATGTGGGCTCGGGGGTGGCCCTGGGGATTTGGGAACATTGCCTATATTGGCCTTAGAACTTCAAGAATAAAATTCATGTCAGGGACACTGAATAAGATAATGCAGCCTCCAAAAGTAACGAACACTCACGGGTATGTACTATCTGAGTACGTACTATGGGATGGACCATCTCTTAAACCTTTCAAATTTTTGATTGATAGACTTCATTTCTGAGAGCAGTGAAAAGGAAGTACAGAGCTCCCATTCACTCCCTGTCCCCTGCCCTTGCCCACACGTTCTCCTACATGTGGGTAGAATCGTACCCTCCTCCAAAGTAAGTTTTGCTGAAGTCCTAACCTCAGCACCCCAGAATGTGACCTTATTTCCAAATAAGGTCGGATGTAGTCTGATGGATTATTAAGATGGACACTAATCCAACGTAAGGGTGTCCTTAAAAAGGGGTGGGGGGAATTGACCCAAAGATATGCACAGAGGAATAGCTGTTATCATCTGCATTTCACAGAATCTCAAAATGGATTGATCCACTGTTTCCCCCTGGAGATTGTTTTCTGCTTCAGGGAATGATGAAGAGTGGCCCAGAGAGGCTCTGAGAGGACTGTCATTAGCGATATCCACTTTAATTTTTGTATCTTAGGAGTTTCGGTCAGAACGATATTAAAAATTACCCTTGCCTTCAGTATCAAATCATTTAAATCATAGAATTCCCAAGTCACCAGAGACCTCAATTAAACTACCCTTTCGAGTGTTTACGGAGCCTCACTGTCGTATGTCAGTGTTGTGCAAGGGTCACAGAGCAGGATGGTGTCCATTCGATGGCATCAGGTGTACATTTCTTTGATCTCTCAGAAGCTTCTTCTCTTGTCTTCTGCTTCCTTATCACACACCTTGCTCCTCTCACCATATCCTCCTCCTCAACGTGATAATTTCTCTCTCATACAAAGAACTCCAGCCTTTCAACACTCCTGGCCACCATGAGATGGGTCTCTCTAAGTAGCTGTACTTTTGCATCCATGGTCAATTCCATGGTCCAACTACTTCAATGAAGTCTCACAAAAACATTTATACAGATTATATTCAATAAACATTTGCAGAGCATTACCACATACCAGGTCCTGGGGCAATGGAATACAACCATGAATAAGACAGAAGACGGCTTTGCCTTCCTGGAACTTGTATTTCTTTAAAGTTCTCCAAGTTTGGATGTGGTTTGTCTCCCAAGTGTTCTTGTGCCAGAAACCTGGTCCTCAGTGTGGCAGTGTTAAGAGATGGTGGTAGCTTTAAGAGGTGGAACTTAGTAGAAGGTCGTTAGGTCATTGGGAGTTCTGACCAGGGAAGGGATTAAGATATTTCTCATGAGACCCTGGTTAGTTCTTTCAACAGGGTTGATATAAAAGAGTAAGACTGGCCCCTTCCTGCTCTCTGGCTTCCTGTCTTGCCATGAGCTCTCTCCCAACCACACACACTCCTGACATTGTGATACCCTACACCATGAGGTCTTCACTGGAATGGCTGAGCAGAAATTGGTACCAGGCTGTTGGGCCTTTAGAACTAAGTAAACCTCTTTTCTTTATAAAATATCCAGCTTCAGGTATTTTGTTATAGCAGCAGCAAATGGACTAGCCCACAAGCCCATTTTCAATCTTGGATAATGCCCATTCTTTACTTTCTGGTTTGTGTTCTTTGAATTCCAAGCTTTGTGACAGAAAGTCAGGAAGCCTGTTTGATCAATTCTAAATATTTGTGTTAATTTCAGTCGAGCCATTACTATAACTCACTGATGCTTTACTTTGCTACCTTTCCTTCCAAGCTGATAATACCATGGCATCCTACATTAAGCAAAAATTTGATTGCCTTTCAATATATCTTACACTTTTCTATAGTATTTTTAGTCATTCTATTCCACTCATCTGGAATGAACTCCCCTCAACTCCTCACTACTCATATTCTATCTAGTCATTAATCTCTAGCTCAAATTTCACCTCCTTAATGAAGCTTTGCCTGAGGATCCTCCCCTGAAAATGGTATCTTCCTCCTTGAACCTCCATAATTCATTTTGGCAAACAATAATTCCCTCCCTCCTGTAGCTCATCAATTGTCTTCTTTATAAAGCAAGGAAGTATTTTCAGTGGTATTTTACTTTTCATATACTTTTGTTCTAAGGCATTTATAAATACATATAGTCTTTTAAAAAGAAACCCTTTGCAATTAGGATGTAACTGGCACTAGAAATTCTACCTGATTTGAGCCTCTGGAGTATACATTTTGAGTTTGGGAAATGTAACTTCAGCTGATTCATCTCTATTTTTACTGACCGGTCAGTGTTTACAAAATAAATCAAAGACCCTGGTACTAGACTAATAAGAATCTCCACAGTTATATAAACCCACATTTGCAGTAGTTCCAGAGTCAATATGGAAGTATTTTCTTTCTGACTGTAGAAAATGAACTGTTGTCCTTTTTTTAAAAAAAAAAAAAAATCAATTTATCAACCCACTTTCCTCTTTTCCAAACGGAATGGTTCATTTGAGACTTGAAAAGTAAATAAACAAATGGATTGTAATGAATAGTTTGGACTTAACTGAAGCTCAACCTTCACCATCTTGTTCCAAAAATCTGTGCTATTTAAGACAATACTCACCAAGGCACTCACCAAGGCACATTTATCAAGACCAGCACAAGAAGTAAGAATTAATAAGATCACCCTGAGAAGCTTTGCCTTCTCTAGTTATTTCTTCTCTCTAGCCAGTGAAATCCAAAACGCAAAGTCCTGCTAAGAGCAGGTTGACAGGTATGACATGTCTGATTCCCCTTCCTCACTTCTCAGTCTCCTAAAATTACTTTTTTCAATTTGCATTTCTCCATTTGTGAGACCAGAAACCTGACAGATGTACCATTCCTGTCTTTGTGCCCTCTCTTCCACTTTGTGAATAGTGCCCAATTTTGGAGATTTAGATTTGTGAAATGATGGGGTTTTTTATCTATTGATTTCATGCAGAAAGAGAACATTTGCAGGGACTGTAGGTTATCTCTTTGAAGTGTAACCACAAATAGCATCACCTTCATTTGGAGTACTTCATATTTTTCAAAACTCTGTGGTTATCATTATTTGATCCTCCCAAGTAGGAAGAGGAGATTCATCCCCACTTAAAGAAAGGACACCAAGACACACAGAACTTTGGCATTAGCTCCCGGACCACAGCAGGTCAGTGGGAAACAGGGACAGATTTTTGGACTAATCTCTAAACCAACTTGGAAGTTGCTTAAAAGAGTGAGAAGTGAAAATTTGGAACACAATTCTTCCTGTTCCCTGTTAAAGAGTCAAGTCATTTTTCCCTGACAAACTCAAGAATTAGGTGAAAAGACAAGGGTTCATACCAAATCAGAATAGGGATGTGGCCACCAAAGTTCTCATGGTCCATAGAAAAGAGTGAATGACAGAAGTGTGAACCCCAAGGCAAAGATAGTTCTCTACCAGTGTGTTCATGTGAGAATACAACACTCAGCCTTGCCAAAAGAAAGAAAGAAAGAAAGAAAGAAAGAAAGAAAGAAAGAAAGAGAGAGAATATAAATGTGCTTTCTAAATGTTATATCTGAATAACAGAAGCATATGCATGATTCATAAATAAAGTGAGGGCTGGCTCCAATAGAACTATCTACCCATGGGTAGGATCTGAGAGAGTGTGGACCCCTCTCACTAGATATAGTCAGGTAGAGGTAAAGTGGCCATCTGTTTAGAGTTGTAGTGAGAAGATATTTCTAAGATTCTAAGGCTGTGTTGTCCAATATGGTAGTCACCAACTACATGAGGTAATGAGAATTAATTAAAATTCAATAAAATTAAAATTTGGTTCCTCATCTTCACTAGTCCCATTTCAAATATTTGGTGGTGACTTGTGTTTAGTGGCCACCACGTAAGTGCAGAGAATGTTTTCATCATTGAAGGACGTTCTGTTGGACAGCCCTGCTGTAAGATCTTCTAATATGAAATCATTGTTTGCTGTAAAGTAATATGATGTTCTTCACAGACATGAGTGTGCACAAGACATCGCCTCTGGGTCTCTGTCTTCAAAGACCCTCATAGAGAAGCTGTAATAATACAATAAAGCGAGGGGTGCAGTAGAGGTCCATGTCGCCAAGCACAGACGTGTTCTTTGGATTCCCTTGCTAGCATCCTTTCTGTTCTCCTGCAGAGGATGTTTTGGATTGGGCAAGGTCTCTGTGGCACTTGCTACTGAGAAAGTGAAATGCTGGGAAAATGCAAAAGAAGTTGAGACATGGAAGAAAAATCACTTCGGATTGAATAACAAGGCCCACATTTGGAAATGAAGATCAGAGACTATGGGTTTCTATCCATTATAAACAAGGTACAGAGACCGCCACATTTTATATAATTTTACTTGCTGGACTTACTCATCTGTAAAATATCAGCAACTCAGGTACCTGCTTCTTGTTACTGGTTGCTTATATAAACACTACCAATTTGGTCACCAAAAAGCAGACCCCAGAGACTCAGTCAGCTGTCCTGCTTTCATAAGTTGAGACATGTATCTGGAGGAATATAAATGCATTTCTATTTCTGGTAACTGCTCAAAGGTGTATGCTAGAGGTATTTTGTTCATAGCAATGTTGTTGAACATGACGGAATGCTATTATTAATCAGGAACTAATTCTTCCCTAGTGAATTACCCAACCTCTATTCCTCATGATCATCAGATGAATCTCTTGCATCCTGAAAGTATAAAGAAGGTTCGAGATGATCTACTTAGGAATTTATCATCTAAAATTAAAAACTTCAAAACCCAAACAAGGTATGTTATCCATTGTGTCTTATGGACCTAGTAGTCACATAGTTTAAACAAGTAAATTTACAGATAAATTACATAATAAATCAAAAAGTTCCCTGGCTGCTTTCTTCTTGCTCCTGAGTCTTTTAGACAGTAGTGTCACCCCTTTGTTGGTTCAGGGATGTCTGGACTTTTCTTTATGTAAGGAATGACAGCAAGGGGGCCCATATAAGGTTAGCATAAGACCCTAGGATCTTTGAAGCACATACTGATTTGAGCTTCTACTGACACCCATATTAAATTTTTGTTGGCACCCTTAGCCTGTAGCTTGTATTTTAATTAAATAAGTACATGTCTGTCTTAAAGATCTTAAACCTCCATGAGGTGATCACTCACTTTTGTTAACCCTCAAAGTTCTTTCTTTCTTTCTTTTGGTGCCAAAGGATTTGAACCCAGGGCCTCATGTATGCCAGGCAAGCACTTTACCACTGAGCCACAATCCCAGCGAACCCTCAAAGTTCTTAAATAACTATTTTCCTTATACTCAGTAAGCAGTTTGTACTTGTTAAATTGGAATGAACGCCAGGGCATTTCTTATTTATTGGACTTAACTGGTAAACAGACGAGCTTGGCTAAGAAATTATCAAAAGGCCGCGTCTCCAGTTGAGCTCTTAGCAACCTTAGGGATGGTGGTGATTGTAAAATGGATTTCTATTTTGTGGTTGCTTCCCTCTAGAGGAAAAGATCTTTGTCTTAGAAAGACATTCTAATTTCAGGAAGGGGGTGCTTCCTTTGTGATGGAGGAATAGGTTTGTTCTGAGATGTTCCAAAGAAGACGAAAGAAGACAAGATGAATAGGAAAAGATGAGATTCAGGGTTAAGCTGAAATATTTCAAATTCCCATGGTCTTTGGAGATTTCTTGCCACTCCTCCATCATAATTAGAAAACAATGACGTTCAGAGTGATTTAAATGCTTCCATCAGTACCCCCTCCCCCAAAAAAGTGTTGCCTGATTTCACTTTCTAACCATGCCCAGTAATTAAAAACATAAGGCCCAGTTTTGAGTGTTTGCTTGGGAACCTGCCCCTCCCAGGCGTGAAGTCACTGTACATTGGCCACAGGACTTATCTTTTCTCACCATCTCTCCTTGGAGTCCCAGTCAGGTCCAGGAAGAGTGTGGGGTTGCCATGGGCATTACCAAAAATGGAGACCTTCAACTCACTTAAGCTTTAGAATACACGGAAGAAGCTCATTGTGCCTGGCCATTTCCTTGCTGAAGTTCTATAGATGTGCAGTACATCAGGATGGTGAGATCTGGATTTGAACCAAAAAAATTGGTTTAAAAAAAAAAAAAGCAGTGTCTTTGTGACAACTGACGTGAAATGACAACCTTGTTTGTTGTGGAGAACAAGAAAGATGTTTTAAGATGTTTCCATGGTCCATTCTAGATTCCTTCAGAGTCTTGGAAAACCTCCCTTGCAAAATGTAGAATTCAACCACAGTCTAAGAAGCAATGGCAACAAATTTTACTTCTGACAAAATCCACAGAGAAAACAGAAAAACAGTTGTATTTAAGGACTTCAACTCAACAGTTACCTAGCTTGTCAAATTAAAACATGTGGCGACCACCTGTCAAGGATCTTGAAAAAAATGGTACTTTCTTGTTTTTCTACCTGACCTAAAATCTTTTTGGAGCACATTTGTATTTCCCAAATTTTCATACTTAAACAAAAGCTGTCCACACTAAGTATAAAGATGACTAAGCAATTTTGTATTAAGTAATCAAAGAGATCCCTGCCAATTTTAGAATAATTAAGTTTCTGCAGCCTGATATAAACAGTTCCAAGAACTACATGTGGCCTACCAAAAGTATATATTACAAGTAGTCAACCCCATGGCCAGCTGGCACACAGATTAACCTATTAAAGTAGAATTGTTCAGAATTTGGAGTATTATTTTTCTTTTCTCCCAATATTTTTTCTGCATCCAACTTTGTTTCTTTGGGAATGTTTTCAAACATACAAAGCAAAAAACTATTGTGGAATCATACCTCTTGTAAATGAATGAGCATTTCTCTTGGGATCCTTTGGAACTCACAAATCATTCCCATTTCAACCCTGTCTACACAGGCAGCCAAGGCAAAACAGAGTGAAATTAACCTATCTCATTCCCACTCAAGTTGAAGTGTTCGTATTCTGCTTGGCCATTAGGAAGGTGCGTAGTGACTCCTGGACAAATGAATGTGGACCTTAGACCATATGCCCGTCAGGTATCAAAACATTTATTGCCTTTGCCATGTAGGTTGGTGGGCCAGAATTTCTTGCTAATCAGGCTAAAGTCATAAGTCCAATCCCATTGGCATGAATTAACTATTTGAGGAATTTTTAAAAATCCTAAACTACTGCCATGAATTAGAACATCAATCCTGGCCAGCTGCTATATTGGAAGATGTAGCCTGACAATATTAAATTGAGAAAACGGAGATGGTGAGACTAACCATCCCACTGTGACCTTTAGTAGGTATTTGTGATACAGGGAGTACGTGGCCCAAAGAATGTGAATGTCATCATACAAACAGCCCCACACATTCGACTGCATAATAAACTCCATTGCCTTCTTCACTGTGTTTAAATCCAGACATAATCAAGAGCAGTTGAGGCAACCATCATCACGATGAAATCTTCAATAAAAATATTCTGTACAAATTTATGAGTATCACTCAAGTGCCAGCCACCATGGGGGGCATGGCATATAAGTTGTCAATGTAGCTGCCTGACCTTCATGGTGCATGTAGTCTGGTGGTGGAGACAGGAAATACAAATAAAATACAAAACAAGATAAGGGTTAGGGAGGCAGATATATAGGAACGATCTAATGGTTTCTTAGGTGGTAAAGTAAGATATGAATGACAATAGCTTTTTTCAAACAAACATGATATTAATACATGTTCAGACATGCACTCATAACGGGAAATAAATGTGTAGGACTAGAGTTTGTATTAAGTGATCAAACATAACTTGATACCTATGATGTCCTGGATACTCGTTCTTCTAAATGAAGATAAATCTCCTTTCTACTTTCTCTCCTAAAGAAGCAGATAAGGGGAAAGTATCTAGTCAGGTCTGAAGGATGATGAACTCTTCTTACCCCCTTCTGTCCTACTCCAGGTCCTATGTAAGTAATATAAAAATTGTGATCCATTAAATGCAATCTGCCAGAATTTATGCAGACACAGGGCATCCATTCAAGAAGTAAACTGGGATAGGAGGTAGGAAAGAGGGCATCTTTTTAGATCCATTCAGTTCAGTGGTCTTCTAACAATAAAAGCAAGTTTCTCACCCACCATCAAGAAGAAATATGCTGATTCAAACGAAGCTGGTCCACTGTGTTTTCAAACTTTGTTTCATGATTCCAAGAAATGAGCAGTTCATAATAAATTTATCCCAGTGGCAGAACATCTCACAACCAGCTTTTCCACTTTGAATACCACAAACAGACCTTTTATTTGTTGACACACAGCCCCTGGACATTCATGAAAACAAGATGTTCTCTTGCTGCTTTTTAAGTTAAACAGATTTAAGTCAGGGTCTCAGCTGAATTTCAAAACCAGATGTTACATAGCAAGAAGACTGAACTGACCCCAGCAATGAGAGACTATTTCACTTCAACTTGGATATTCTTGTCAGCAGGAGAAGTGACCAAACATGACTTAAACTGGAAGCAGGAGCAACACAAGGTTTACTACTGTCTCTGTTCAGTGACTATCTCGTAGATCTGGGAAGCTGTTAGCCATCTAGCACTCCTGGTTTGGGTAAAGCATCAGGGCTGGTGCCTTGGAGGTGTAGGTGCTTTGGCTTTGGAGGGGGCTCTGGGAAAGGATAATCTTCCTCCCACACATCACCATCCTGCTTCTCTGTAGACTCCAGAAGCCTGGCTCCATCCCCTGATTCCTCTGCTCATCCACCCTCACATACACTTAACTCCCAGACATGTCAAACTCCTTAGTCTTGCAATGATTAAGTCCTCATTTCTGCCTCTGGGCCTTTGTACCTGCTTCCTCTCTTCTGTAACAAAAAGTGCCCTCCACTCTTTTTGCAAATCCTATATAGATTTTTCTAGAATCTAGTTCAAGTCTTATCTTTATCCCAGAACCATCCTCTTTTTTAACTCCCACCACTGTTGACAACATTCTTCCTGGTGCTCAGTACCGCAGGGCTTTGCTATTCAAATGTTAACTTCTGTTTCTCTTGACTGAGTCTGAACTGCTCAGTGTTAGGGCTTGAGATGTCCTTTGGTATCACCGATAGCTCTGAGTATTTTGCTAAGCATTTAGAGATGCATGAAAGTATTTGCCATGCTGAACTTATTGAAAAGCTTAAGAAGCCTGACCTGTGGCTCCAAGTTCTAAATGACTCCACAGCTATGGTCATTCGTGTGAGTTGTCCATGGTCCTGTTTTACTCTTCTTGGAACTTCCTGGACCTTTGTGGTCATCAGGGGCCAAGTGACCAGTTCTGGCTAATGAGCCGAGGACACAAGTGTCATCACATCTTTTCTGGACAGACTTCAGAGATCTTTTTCCTCTCCTCCATGGTTGGCAATATTTCCAATGGTAGCTATCAGCAGGTGTCCCTGAGTATGGATGGCAGTGATGTAGACCAGAGTCCTCTACCTCTCCAGTGGTGGTGACAAACAGTTTTTAAGCTGCTGAGATTTTGGTTGTGTCTGCCCCCACCATAATCTAGCTTGTGGTACCTGATCTGGCCTTGTCAAGTCCAACACTAGGTAATGACTTCTTTGCTTCTAAGCAAGTACTTCCTCCACTTACCTATATTCTATTTCCCTTCTGTGACTTCTAGTAAAGAAATAGAGATGGATGGTTATTTGGTGTTGAGCATCAGACCAACACCAACACTTTCTAAAGGTTGTTAGGGCTGATGGTTCACCTCCTCACTGGCCCCATTTGATCACTCCCATGAGCCATAAAATGGCTACTACGAGAGTATTTGCATATTATATGATAATTATAATGATAATATAATATAATTATATGATAATTAATTTTTTCCAAGCATGACAAACTCAAATGCTTTTAAGGAATAAAAAAGCCAACACTTTGAGAGTGGGGGCCTTTGGCAAAATGGAGAATGCATGCCCCCCAGGAACAAATTCACATTTCTCCAAAGCTGTGCTATGCAAGGGAAGCACATTTTCAGGGTAACATGGGCATCCAGTTGCTGGTTTGTGACCCTGATTAAAACAGTCTTTCACGGACAGATGATCACACACCAGCCTGGGCTCTGGAAGATGTCACAAGGATGAACTCACAAGTGATCCCATACTAGCTTATAATCTAGACAGGGGATTTACTATTTCACCAGCCCTCATCTATTGCTAGGGATCAAGAACAGTTCTGAGAACTTTTTACACCTCAATTTAAATTCTTATATTGATCTTTCTGTTCTCATTTTAAAGGTAAAAATATCAAGGCCTAGAAGTCAGTTATTTGCCCAGGTCACATGGCTAGTTAAAGGAAGAACCATAATTTACATCTGGTAATCCAGTCTCTGTGATTTTGATCACAACACTCTGCTTCACCTCACAAGACCTGTAAGTGGATCATACAAGGTAGACAGTGGCAAGGACCTCAATGCTGAAGTGATCCTGTGATGGCTGGGAAGGATTTCTACTCCCCCACAAATGGTCTTACCAGGAAGCTGCTTCCTGTCAGAGCGTGGCTTGCTCAGCTTTGGGGTAAGTTCATTTTAGATGTTTATTAATGAAGTAACAATGAACCTCCTGCTTATGTTCATTTGTGCTTTGGCACACTGATTTATTATTTCATTTAAGTGGGATTCACTTTAGAAAATAAGCTAAATTCTCTTTAAAATATTAAATAATTTTAATATTTGGACCATTCTTTGGACCATTTCTTTGCTTTCCTGACTTATTTAACTTTAGACATGAAACTAAATCATCTAAGGTTATCTGTGTCATTTTTAGGGTAGGTCCAGGTTTTGTGGGACCTGAAGATTACTTGAGAAGTCTTCTTTTAGAAATGGAATACTATATTAGATGTTTTAGATGTTAAAAGTTAGGACTGGGGTTATGACAGGGCCCTGTCCCACTGGGGTCGTGTGGCTGAAGCTCCATCAGTTTCATGGTAAACAGTGTCTGTCCTTGCACCTTTGATTCTTAAGAGCATTCCATAAAAATGTCACGGTAGCCTTACTTTGATTTTTATTTCAATTACTTTGCAACTATAATTATATTCCTTTTTTTTTTTTTTTAATGCTACATGAAAACCAAGAATTTACCAAGCAAATAAAGTAGGGGGCAATTAGGCATCACTCTTTGAAGTGATTGGCAGAAAAGTAGAATTACAGATTGGCTGGTCCCTTGCAATGTCATAATCTGCCTATAAACCACATAATTAAGTATGATAGGTAAATGAAAGGGCAGAGAAATTTAAAATATTATGACCTTTTGCCAAGACAAGGCCAGTGAAAAATAAATAAAAGAGTTCCAGTCATCACAGTTTACAGCAATGCACGCATTATTGGATTCACCAGAATTTCCACAGCATTGAATTTAAAAAAAAAAAGATTTCTTTTATAGGAAAAAATAAAAGAATTGCTAATGGAACCCAGACTTACATTAGCACCTGGGACGGAGAAGTTCCATTCCATATATATATATATATATCTGGAGAATGAATGAATCAGTAAGTGACTCAATATGTATGCTTGAGAAAGTTGCTGCTAATAATGGTCACAAGCCTCCCTTATCAACACCAACTTACAAATGCATCTTTAGTTTATGAACTATTAGTCATTAATCTGAGGCAAGCAGTTAGAGAGGTCCTCAGAGTGTCTCATTATAACAAATGTCTTCATATAGATGCTTTTCCACTTACTCTGGGGTTACATTTCAATAAACACATCAAAAATCAAAAGCGCATTTACTACATCTAACCTTCCAAACATCCTAGCCTAGCGGCACACTCCACTGAAGAGTATCAGTTGTTTGCACCCATGATGGTGGGGCTGAATCAAGCTGTGGTACCCAGCACTGCCAGAGCATACTGGACCACATGTTGGCCTGGAAAAAGATCCAAATGCAAAATTTGAAGTATGGCTTCTGCCAGATGCATATGGCTCTTGCACCATTGAAAAGTTGAAAGATTCTGAATGGACCCATCATAAGCCAGGGACCATCTGCATTTATACATTTTGTAAATCTGCGATAAAACTGAACCCCAAATCATGGTCTAATATACTTATGGGAAGAATTCTTGGAAGAACTTGGAGAGAATGACCTTAGGAGAGCTCCTTCCTTGAGTCGCACGTGTGTCTACATTCGTTCCCCAACTGCATTCTCTGGATTTGATCAACACACTTCCCCCCCAAACCCAGGATGCCCCATTCCACAATATATCATTTATAGTTATTAAATAACAGGACTCAATATTAATGTTGGCCTCCTCCATACCTCTTTAAGAAAGTGTTTTTAGCCAAAGATATTAAACCACTCTTTTTCCCTGTCAGTGAAACAGCCAGCATCCTGAAATCACAGCTCATTTGTACCACATTGGCGTGAATATTCAGACTCCATTTGTCTCCAGCTCTTAAAGGCTGGTGGTGTGAGAGTGAATGATGGACACTTTGTTTTGAATTAGCAAAAGGGAGGGGGAAACAAAACCCTCAAGTAATAAGTTTAACCTAAAATATCTGGTTCGGGGAATGTAGCTTTGCCTTTTCCTCTAGGAAAAGTCAATTGAGAAAAAAGTCTAGACGAATTTGGCGTTGTCAGACCTGGGAGGCAGAATAGTAGGAAGGAAAATGTCTCTGTTTTTATTCCCCCCACCCCCAGATTGAGTGTTGTTCAACTTAAATCCTATGGGAGCATGGTTGTACTGAGTCATGCAAGAGATTCGCAATTTAATTTTGTTAAGCCTCCCAAAGCATAGTTTGGAAGTAGTCGAGTCTGCATCTTTTAACCATAAAAATGGTATCACAGCTGGTGTTTCAGGTAAGGCTTTTGATAGTTTGGGTTCACAGCTAAATAGCACACTCATTCTCTTTACTGCATACTCACTTGTTCTTATGGGGATAACGGGCTGGAGAGGAGTTCTAGACAAGAGCTCCTGCCACCACCATCTGCTTTACTCCCTATCATCCCTGCCTCCACATTGGCTTGCTCACCTGGCACAACCTTCTGTCAAT
Source organism: Glaucomys volans (assembly GCA_020662805.1). NCBI lineage: Eukaryota > Metazoa > Chordata > Mammalia > Rodentia > Sciuridae > Glaucomys > Glaucomys volans. The sequence continues at coordinate 26,790 of JAJEJO010005554.1, forward strand.
AGCTGTGCCAGGGACAGAGATATGCTTTCATAGAGATGCCTCCTAAGGCCAGGAGCAGTTTCCTGGCCAGGCAAAATCCAAAGTACCTCCATCATTCAGGCAAAATTACAAAGTACACACGTGAAGAGCTACAATGTCGTCTTACCTCCTTACAACAAAGGTTTCTGGAATGCTGGGAAGACCCTGGGAACCTGTGTTGCCCCTGTGCCCTCCATCCCTAAACAAACTTTCCTTCTTATACCTCATGATGAGGACCCTGGGAACACTTTCCTTGACAGGAGACTGGATGAAAAAGTGGGTTCCAGGCCTTTCTATACTGAGTCTGGTTCTTCAGTCACCACCAAGAATCCATAGTGAAGGATCTTCGTTTAAGAAAGGGCTGTTCAGATCCAGCTCTAACAAGACTGGGCACACTTGAACCAAACACAAGACCAAGCACTTTAAGGGTGTCTAAGGGGGCTTATTCTGTAAAACTGAAGGAACAGGGAAGAAAAAAGCCCCAAACTTCTCTTTCCACTCCATCTGGAGCTTCAACTGATTCCAAACATATTGGCCCACAGTGGTTATAAAATCTCCCATTTATGCTGTTCTGAAACAAGGGCAAAGCCTGCGAGGTGCTTACAACTCAAAGCACTACTTTTACATGCTCAGAGGAAAATGATCTTCTCTCCAAGCCCTTTAGCTGACTGAAAATTAATGAAACACAGTCAGGAGGCACCTAGGCTGGCCAGTGGCCATCATGCACTGGAACACCCTGGCTAGGCCATTCATGCATTGCAAAGCGGTTTCCTCTTGCCTTCAAAATTTCCCATTGTATATAAATAGCAATCTGCATAAAATCACTGATTTAGGTGTCAGAGTCATTTTAGGGACCCTCAAGACAATGGGCATCTTTTGCTGGACTACTCCAAGAACACAGAGGAAAGTATCGATGTGGGTATTTGAATGCTGGTATCTCAGAGTTCATCTGAAAAAAGATGTGTGATCGTCTACAGAGAAGGAGGAGGAGGCTTCCAGACTTCTGATAGCCATTTCTGCTAATACTCACACAAGTCCCCCAAAGATCAGCCTTTCTGCTAAAGAGAAAGAACAAAGGAAATGCAAAGGGGGTAGGGGGAAGCAAATAGAAAACTCAAAGGAAAAGAACACTTTGGAAAACAACAGAAAAATGAATAGATGCCTTTCCTCCTTTTATTTGCATTACACTCTGGGAAATTCAGTCATGGGGTAAATATGGCCACATTAGGAATGACCTGTGATGGCAGAGCCCAGAGAGGAGAGGCTCATCATGGCTGCCATGACCCATGACTTGGCCCTTCCACTGTGCACCAGTCCTAGTGTAGCAGTGAAAACTTAAAATACTGCCAAAGCCTACTCCAGAGAACAGGTGGAGTGGGTGAGATAAGAAGGGGACAATGGAGGAAGTGGGGGTGGTGAGCAAAAAAGAGGAACTTTCCCTCCCAGCTGGGCCCCTTACTGACTGTCTAGACAAGGTGATGTTCTGTGGCAACCGCATCACAACCATGGGACACTGATAAGGACCTGTCTCTGCTGGTCATTAAGGAGTCTAATCTTGGCCTCCCCTACCATCCATTCTGATCAGCTCTGCTTGTTGATGAGGAAAAGGGTCCTGCAAGAAGGGGCTGCCTAAGAGAGCCCCTGGGCAGGGGCGTTGAACATGTGCCCATCAATGGCGTTTGCTGGAGTAGAACAAAGCCGGGTGGGGCAAGACTCATGGGAATGGTTTGGGGCACAGACTCCCAAAAGAGAGGCAGAAGAAGGAGGAGTATATAGGTCCAAAGAAATAAGGGAAGAGAAACACAGATAAATATATACTTTAGCTTATATCCATGCTCTCATATAACCCTCGTTAGAAGTAGCACATGGATTTCTTCCTTTTGGGAAGGTCCTTCTTTTTTTTATCAGGAAAACTTTTTTAAAACGTTTTTTTGGTGGGGGGTACCAGGGATTGAACTCAGGGGCACTCAGTCACTGAGCCACATCCCCAGCTCTATTTGTATTTTATTTAGAAAAAGGGTCTCACTGAGTTGCTTAGTGCCTTGCTTTTGCTGAGGTTGACTTTGAACTTGAGATCCTCCTGCCTCAGCCTCCCGAGCTGCTGTGATTATAGGCATGCGCCAGTGTGCCTGGCCCATGAAAACTTCTGACGTACCACTTCAGATAGTATTTTTGCGCCATTGCTCCTCTCTCCCCTCCCCCATGGTCTTCATTGAGGTCCTCATCTACTGATACATTTGTCACTTCCTGTCCATAGGCTAGACTGTGAAAATCTCTCCCTCTCTGGTTCTCACCTACATATCCCTTGTTTTCTGGACACATGCCCTTGGAAGTCCCACAGGCCCTCAAACTCACTAAGTCACAACCTAAACTTATCATCCTTCCCAGAAGGGCAACCTCCTCAGGGACATGTTGGTGTCTCTTTCAGGAGAAAGATAATACTAATGACATCAGCAAATCACATCTTTCTTTCAACCTATTTCCCCGACCTTGACTTATTTCCACCCGTTTGCATTGGGAGCAGCAAGTGAGGAGAAGGCTCTTTTGATAATCATCATAAAGCAAAGAGGTTGTAGGTTCAGAGGCTGCATCTAATCATCTAGTCAAGCATTCATTCGTTTAGTCATTATTAAATGACTACTGTATACAAAACTTCCTCACTTTTCCTAGTGCTAGGAAAGATGTGAAAGGTACATGTTCCAACTTCAGAAATTAAACAAGGTCATAGGGGAGGGTCAACTGCACAAAGGACCACTGCACACTGTGGAGACCCCCTCAAGCCTCTGAGCAAGGTGTAAGTGCTAAGGGAGCTCAGGAGAGAAGAGTAAGAGGGAAGTCCAAATGCAATAAACTTAAAATCAGCATATTAGAAAAATGATGATGGTGGCATTAGGGACTGAATTGTGTGCCCCTCAAATTCCTATGTGGAGTCCTAACCCGCAGTGTCTCAGAGGGAACCCACATTTTGAGATAAGTTCTTTCAAGAGGTGATTAGGTTTAAACAAGGTCTTTAGGGTGAACCTAATCCAACTGACTGGTGTCCTTACAAGAGGGGGAGATTTGGACACAGAAACACCAGACAGGTGTCTGCAGAGAGACGACCACACGAAGGCACCAAGAGGCAGCCATTTGCACCACCAGCCTTGGAAGAAATAAGCCCTCCGGCACCGTGACCTCAGACTTCAGGACTGTGAGAAAACAATCGTGTTTTCTAATCCAGTCTGTGGAATTTCTCTGTGGCCGGCCAAGGAGACCCGCACAATCCTGAAACAGGAATTCCCTGAGAACTGTGCTAAATCCCCCCCAAACTGTTCTTCGTACTGGGGTGAACGGTGGCAAAATTCTGAGTGAGCCCCCTTTCTGCTCCCCAGGTAGTCCTTCTGCTGGGGGACGTTCTCCAAGGTGAGGGAACTTGTTGAAAGACAGGGGTGCTTATTGCTCCTGAAATCACCAGCATTTCATGAAAATGAGCTTATTTACCCTGAAAGACTGACTCATCCTCTTCGTGCCTCAAGTCCTCACATTATTTACAGGGAGTGGAGACTTCATCACTGATCAAGACCCTTTTAATAGCTTTTAAGCTATTACATATGCTGGAAAGATTAAAAAGTGAAGCAGAAAGTCAGAGTATAAACCAGGAGAACAACTCCTGCAAACTGAATAGATTCTAACTGGTAAGGATGAAGTAAGCTAGGAGGGCACAGCAGGAAGGCTGGTTCTCACAATGCACCTTTAGGTACAGGAATACAATCAGGCAGGGAGGCTGCCGAACTGCTAAGAGTGGAGCCCAAAGGAAAACACAGGCTACTCACAGGCTGGCAGTCAGATGTCCACTTCTGAGCCTTCTGGTTATTCACCAAACCTGTGGAATTCAGCTGGATGATGTTGAGATGTTTTGTGGATACCTGAAATAAAGAGAGGATTGAACCGTAATTAAATAAATGAATTTTAGTACATGTAGACTATATATTTTAAAATTCTAGTTGGGTGCAGTGGCACATGCCTGTAACCCCAGCAGCTCAGGAGGCTGAGGCAGGAGGATAGTGAGTCCAAAGCCAGCCTCAGCAATGGTGAGGCTCTAAGCAACTCAGTGAGACCCTGTCTCTAAATAAAATATACAATAGGGCTAGGGGTGTGGCTCAGTGGTTGAGTGCCCCTGAGTTCAATCCCAGGTACTAAAAAATTTAAAAATATAAAATAAAATTCTAGTTCTTTCTCAGGTACCATTATTACTTAGGACTTTCAGGGGGAAATAAAACTTGCAATAGAAATAGCTATTGTGCATTTGCATTTTAAAGAAACTAAATACAATGATTATTTCCCTTAATGATTCTTCTGAATTATTTTAAATGATGAGGTAGAGAAGGTTGTGTAGTTTTACCAATGCTCTGACAAGGCCAATATTTATTTAACTAGTTTCCCTTTCCCTACTCCCAAGTCCTTCAGTCTTTTTATTTTAAAATTTGGAAATTATTAAAGAGAAAAGAGAAAGACAATGCTCTAAATGGGTGGAAAACAATAGTTTCGTGAACTATTCTGTTAATGAGACAGAAGACTTTAAAGAGAAAGAAGGGGCCACGTAATTAAAAGTGGAATTTGTCTTCAGATCACTTTTTTTCCCTTCTGTTTTTGGATTCTGGGTCTGAGGGCCAGGAAGTGGATGAGCTCTTAAGCTCTTCCTCCACCGTCAGTTACACAGCAACTTCAAGTGGATGACAGGGTGAACCATTCAGGTCAACCATTCTCTGCTTTGTCCTTCCAACCCAGAGCTCTTCGTGAAGTGTCCAGTACATAGACTCTGGCCGACTTGGCTCAGAAGCAGTTGCCAAAGTTCTCTGTGAGCCAAGTGGAGTCTAGACCAGACGTGGTCAGGAGCAAAAGACCCAAGGTGAAGGAAGGAGGGCGGTCAGGCAAATGAGCCCTTTTCCCTTCCCCGTCCTCCAGTGGCCAAGGGCCAAGTGCTATTTATTGCTCCTTTGACTTAACCATCTAATCAGTGGTGGAAAGAAGTGGGTTTAATATAAAACGCTCACTGTGGAAGAACCGAGGTGTAAGATAATAAACTGAGACAGACATCATTACCCTGTGTACGTGTATGGTCACACAAACGGTGTGACTCTACTTGGTGCACAACCAGAGAAATGATAGTTGTACCCCATTTGTGTACAATGAATCAAAAAATAATAAAAATAAAATTTAAAAAAAGAGAAGGAAAGGAAAGGAGGGATGCTCTCCCCTCCATCAGATTTCCAGCTTTCCAAGAGTTGTGATTTTCTTGGAGCCCTTAGGAAACCTCCAGCTAAGCTACTCAGTAGCATGAGAGGTAGTAACTAGCATTTTCCAGGATTATTCAAATGGAAAGACATTGCCAGTACATCTTTGCAAAAGGTACTTAGAATCAGACCTTAAATGTCTACCACGAGTATTCTCAGAAAGATGCCACTTTCCAACTGGATGTTTGGAACTGGAAAGAGGGAAGGGTCACAGAGGGTAACTTACTGTAATGGTAACTTATTGCAAAGATTAAATGAGAAACCCTTATGAAAACAGATACCTCATAGCCAAAAAGAGGAACCGACTAAAGAAGAATTTAATTAAAATTTTACATTACACAGTTGCATTAGAGTCCCTTGATTTCAACAAAATAATTTTCATTTCATAATATGCTCTACATACATTATGGAAATAACAATAATTAACTATTTCATTGTGCATTTATGTGTGTGTGTGTGTGTGTGTGTGTGTACCTGTGCTAACCACAGTGCACATGTGTTTCTTTATATTTCTTTTCTTTTCTTTTCTTTTTTTTTTTTTGTACCAGGGATTGAACCCAGGGGTGCTTAGCCACTGGGTCACATCCCCAGCCCCCTTTTTAATGTGTTTTTTAAAAATATTTAATTTTTGTTTTGAAACAGGGTCTTGCTAAGTTGCTGAGGCTGGTTTTGAACTTGCCATACTCCTGTCTCAGCCTCCTAGGCTGCTGGGACTATAGGCATGCACCACCATGCCAGGCACAACACCTGTTTCTGATAGTGAGTAAATAAAATAGGACGTGATAGAGGGCCCCTGGAGGGCCACTGGAAGTTGGATAATACTATGGCTTTTGACTCTGTCCCCAAAGTTCATGTGTTGGAAATTTACCCCCCAAATTCAGATGTTGATGACATTTGGAGGTGGAGCCTTCAGGGGTTAACAATTAGCGTTAGATGAGGTCATGAGGGTGGGGCCCCTATGATGGGATTAGTGGCTTTTGAACAGGAAGAGACCTGAGCACATTCTCCCCATGTGATGCCTTCTCTATGTCACACAGCGGGAAGGCCCTCACCAGATGCCAGCACTTTTATCTTGAATTTCCCAGTCTCCAGAACTGCAAGACATAAATATCTTTTCTTTATAAATGGTCCAGTCTGTGGTATTCTGTTTGGACAGCAGAAAATGGACTCCAGCAGGTAGTGAGGGATGGTCTCTCTGAAGAGTACATTTCTAGGTAGGAGTCACTTTGCAAAGATCTAGGGAAGAGTGATCCAGTAGTGGAGCCCTTGAGAATCCTGGCGTGAGGCTCTCATGGAATGACCATGTGCTCTGTGATCATGCAACGTGTCTGAGTTCTTCACTCCCAATGGGATTCAGACAAATACGTCCATTAGTAGAGAACACTGGGGCAAAGATGTGCTGAACAAAGAGAGCTTACCAAAAAATGATCCTCAAAAGTGTTGCCTTTGGTTTTTTGGGATTGGCTTATCTCACTTAGCATGATAATCTCCAATTCCATCCATTTATCTGCAAATACCATAATATTATTCTTCTTTATGGCTGAATAATATTCCATTGTGTATATATACCACAGTTTCTTTAGCCATTCATCTGTTGAAGAGCATCTAGGTTGGTTCCAGAGTCTAGCTATTGAGAATTGAGCTGCTATAAACATTGATGTGTCCGTGTTACTATAGTATGCTAATTTTAAGTCCTTTGGGTATGTACCTCATTTGTGTACAATGAATCAAAATGCAGTCTATTAAAAAAAAAAAAAGTGTTGCCTTTGTTGGTAAGCATGAGGGTAGCAACGTGTGGTGACCTGTCCCTGCCCATAGAGGACACACACAGCCACCTTGCATCCAGGAAGGACAGGGGTTCCCCACTCCCCTGTTCACCCGGTAACTTGAAGAGAGCTGCTTTCTGTGGGTTTACTCTTCTGGTTGGATGATAAGGCATAATGTTTCTTTACAATTGAGTGAAAAGCTACAGGACATCATTCTTGGAATGGGAAAGGAGTGGTACATAGCTATTTCAGTCTTAGTTGGCAGGGAGTCATGTAATTTAGGGGAGATGGATATTAAAATAAAATATTTAAAAATAGATCCATGGTTTTTAGTCAGAATGAGCCAGTAACAATAAAACGTTAATAATCAGCTCTGTTTTACATTTATAGTTGACTATGGGTGCTAAAAGTGTGTTAGAAGACAGGAAATATGTGATCTTAGGGAATCTGGGTCATTTCAATGAATGTTAATGAGTGAATTGACCTTGAACAAGTCATTTAACCCTTTCTGCCCTCTCATTTCCTTCATCTGCAACAGGAAGCATTTGGAGTAGAATTTTAAGAGTCCTTCAACTGAGATGGTATATATATAATTCTAGGATCATTCAAGGAAAAAATGTATTGTGTTTGTGTTGGTATCTGCGAATGAACCTGCAGTTATGGATAAATGTCAACTGAATGCCCCCTTTTCAGCATCTAAGAGGTCCTCAGAGATGAGGATTGCTTTTTGGGGTAACTACTCCTATCCCTTCTCCATCATTTCTGAGACATAAGTATATTATATAGCTCTGACAGAGATAAATGATAATGTATCCCATCATAAGATCTATAATTTTATCAGCTGCCTACTATGTATAAGATAATTGATATCTGTTATCTAATTTTCATAAGAAAGCTGTGAAACTAGTTGTTTTTATGACCCCCACTTGGGAGTAAGGAAAGAGTCCCGATTCATTGCCACATAGCTGATAAATGATAGTTAGAATTAAAACCCAGATTTGTCTTCCTCCCAGCTCTTTCCATGACTGAATTCATGGCTTCGTCATAGCTGCCAACATTGATCTTTTGAAATCTATTAGAAACATGTTATGGAGGGGAGTTTAACGAGTCTGCTGAACGTAGATAGGCTGACTTAGGTATTTGCCTCTAATGGAATGGCTATGGCAGTCCAGCGTTCTCACTGGGAACAACTACAAAATCTGGACAAGTTTCCAAAAAGTTCACAATTTATTTGAAGGCATCAAAGACCGTCTGCAATAACCCAGATCGGAGGAGCCAATATCCTCCTGGAGAGAAGGAGGGCCTGGAATAGTGATCTCCCATTCAGTGAGTCCCCCCTCGGGACACTTGTTGCCCTTAATGTACAAAAAGCAAGATAATGGAAGAGAGTAAAAAGTAAAGCAGAACATTTCTGAGATGAATGTTTTAAGAAGAACAACGTTTTAAGCAGTCTTAAAGAGTGAGCAGGAAAAACTCAAAGTTTAAAAAGAAAGGACCCTTTGGGGATTAGCAGAGCTATCGTGTAGCTCTATTTGTGGTGATTGCTACACAACTTTAAGAATCCATCAAAACTTGTGGAACTGTTCACAAAGAGTGAATTTTAGAACGTGTAAATCATACTTTGATAAAACATGGAAACAGAAGATGGAAGAGGAGGAGAAAACCCTTGAGGGTTCACCCATGAAGAGAGGGGAAACCAGAAATCAACAGAGTCCTACAAAGAAAGTGGCAGAACTCAGTCCTATCCAAATAAAGTGAATGTCCTTGACTCTATCAAACTACCAGATGGAAAGATAATCCCCTACAGGAGGAGAGCAACCCAATCCAGCACCTCAACTGGATATCCATATGGAAAAAAAGAAAACCAGGTCTTGACCTCTATTTAACACCCTTCTATCAAATCATTCCAGATTGACTGTAGAACTAAGTTGTGAAACTTACATATTAAAGTTTTTGGGGGAAAAAAAAGTGGGAGATATTTCCATGGTCTTGGGGCAGCAAAGAATTTGTAAACAGGTCCTAAAAGTCGTTGTGTAAAACAGTAAGATGCTAAAATTAAGAATCACTAAGAGAATGAAAAGGCAAGACACAGACTGAGAAAAAAATTAGTAATACATATATCTGACAAAGGACCATGGATCTAGAATATATAAAGATTTTCCATAAATCAATAAGATAGATATCCAATAGAAATATGCAAAAAGATTTCAACTGGCACCTAAAAAAAGAGGATATTAAAATGACCAATAAGCACCTGAAGAAGTCTTCAATCTCACTAATCATTAGAAAAATTCAAATTAAAGCTTTCAAGACTAAAACTTCCATTTAGGATAGGTAAAATTCAGAAGATTAATAACTCAAGGTGTTGCTGAGCAACTAGAAGTCCCAGGCACTTCTGTGGTAATATAAATGGGCAAAATCACTTAGGAAAAATACTTGGCAGTACATGCTAAAGCTGAATATCCATAATGCCCCATGTCCTAGAAATCTTTCTCCTACACAATGGAAATCCTTGCATGTATTCCTCAGAAGACGTGAACTAGATGATCATGACAGCACCATTCATAATAGTCAAAAACTCAAAATAATTTTAATGTGTATCAATAGCAGAATAGACAAATCGTGACAAATAATGAAATACTATAGAGCAGTAGAATGACCTAGGTATTGCTCAGGTAATTGGTCTCAGAAGCAAAATGTGAGACAAGACACTGAAAAATCACTCTATGATTCCATTCATATAAAAGTCAAATACAGACACAACTGACACTTGGTTTTGAGATTGGAATAGTGGCGATCCTGGGATGGTGACGATGGTGGGGGTGGTGTGACTTTGAAGGGCACTAGAGGGCTTTCAGGGTGCTAGTAATAGTCTGTCTCTTGATCTGGACACTGACGACACAACTGTTTATCCTGAGAAAACTTGTCACTCTGTACAGTTATGGTGTCCGTCCTTTTCTCTGTGTTACATGTCACTAAAAAGATTCTTTGCATAACATGTGCCTTGAGAAAGATAGAGCCTCCATCCGTCGAGATGACAGCTCACAGGAATTTATGAGCTCAAAATACATAAAATCATGAAGGCACCGTGTCCTCGGTCATCTATTACACCAGGAAGAAAATAAAACAATAAAAAGAAAGACAAACAATGAGAGAAAACAATAAGGTAATATAAATCACTGTATGCTGCAGGGGAAGCCAGAGTGGGGAGGCTGGGATTAATTTGGCCAGTTATTTCTAAATTAAAAGTCAACACTGGATTATTTACCAATGACTTTGTGAACTTTCCATATATATATTTTGGCTTACCATATCTTAGAAGGGAAATATTGAATGTTTTTGCAAGTGGCCCATACCAAAACAATTCAGCACAGGGATTGCTTACCATCCTGAGCTGCAAAGAAGCTTCACTGGCCCCACAGCCCTGGTCTCACTTCACTGGCCACTGTTTCTGCTCTTCGCATTCAATCACCCACCTTCCCAAACCTCATGTGTATATCAAGACCTTGAACAAGATTTCCTGCTTACTTTGAAAAGCTTTTACCTGTGTGCCTTGGGTGAAATCTGTCCAGAGCATGCAGTATAAATTTTAAGCCTGCATGAGAATCTCTTGATTTTCATGGGGTGCATTTTTGCTGTTACTATGGAATTATATGTATGAAAATCTCTATAAATATTTGTATAAATGAGTAGCTGAGAAGCTCAGGGTGTCTTACTAGGATACTATGTTATGAATTTGGCTACCAAACAGGTTAATAAAGAGACTGTGGAAATTGTTCTCACAATTTAAGAAAAAGTCAGTTATTCAGTGAAAGTGAGAATTCTCATGACTTTCTACAACAAACAGATTTACTGGATTGCAGACAAAGCTTTAACCATTTAATTGGAGTAACACAGATCTTCCCCTTTAAAGCCGCATGGCCTGGTACAAGAAGGCCGGTTGTCAGGTCCTATAGACTTCACACTCCAAGAGGTCTGGTCTTAGGGAGATTCATTTCTGAATATCAGTTACTTCAATTTTAACATCAGCATAGTAATAGTTACTTTGAAGGGTTTTTCTCCCTTTAAGCCTCCATAGCATTTTGTTAAGGCCCCTGTGCTGTGTTGCCCTAGTGGATGTTATTGTTTGAGTACGGGTTTCTTAATGGCAGGGACTTGGTCTTGTCAATAATTCTGAGCATTTAGCATATTTCCTGGCATATAACATATGTTTCATAAAAGTTTGTTGGACGAGTGAGTGAGTGAGTGAGTGAATAACATGATGTAGATAGTGCCTCGTACTGAACTTAGTAGGCTACATGCCCTTTGAAGATTAGCTCCATCTTCCTCCTCCTCCTTTGTTATTCTTTATCTGGAGAGTAGAATGGTGCATACCTTAGCTTATTGCTATTCCATCATGTAGCCAAGACCAGCAAGGATAGCCAGGGAAATTTTGTAAATTCTCCTTAAACATAAAATGCAAAGGCTATAGCTTAGGTATATGTTGTTAGAGGAGAAAACTTAGTATAAGTATGAAGGAAAAAAGTGTCCTTGTTGGAATAGAGTCAGGTCACATAACATCACAAAGGAAGGGTTCTGATGTCTTAAATCAGGGCCTTTTTCCTCCATCCATTTCTAATTTTTTTTCTTGAATATCCATTTAATTAAGACTGCTCCATGCTGCTATTTCCCTCAGCCAGGATCTTTCAATTTTTAACAGAATGAGTGTGGATTTTTAGGGGCAAGGTAATTTCAGATTGGAGAAGCAGTAAGAATGTATCCATGGCAGGGTGAAGGTCAGATGTTTATTTTTAGGCTTTACAAAAAATTTTCTACTTGTCTGAAGCAAATAGGAAAGAGAAAGTCAATTATGGCTCTACGAAATTTCTGGATTTCTCATGGGAAAGGAACTGATGTCAGTATTTGATAAGCTTCCCATGGTTACACACACACACAATGTTGACTTCTGAGAAAAATGTAACCCGCAGCTGTAATTTGGTATAACCATACACATCAGGAAAGACGCAGTGTGAATACTAAACAGTCCAAAGGTTGTGGCGAGGTATGGCCAGTTGTTTCTTATGCCTCCACCATTACCATTACCACTATACCACCACCACCACCACCACCATCACCACCACCACCATAAATATTATCACCACCACTACCACCACCGCCATCATCATTTTCAAAAAGCATGGATATTTATTTACGTTATTTCTAAGGCACAGTATTAACTTTTTTAGCTTTGATAATTATAAGAAATGGAGCGCTTACTTAATTTTTATGTATCTTAAAACTTCTAATGGATATGATCTTCCTGGCTCTCTTCTGCCTATGTGCCTTTGTGAGGCTTCCTAAATAAATAGAACCTATTAAGAGACAAGCAGCTACAAAGATTAGAGCTCTTATGATTTAAAAAGCCAAGATAAGCAACTATGATTGATATCTAGGAAAGGCAAGCACTGTATATATCATTTATGGCATATCTGTAGAATTCAACACAACTGCATGCATGTAGAAGTTAAATAAGTACCAGTGTAGCTAAATTGAACCCCTTTACTTCTAATAGACTCTTAACTTATTTTCAATCTCAACAGTGAAGTTGGTACTTAGGGATTTTGGATATTCATAAAGAAGTCATGTCCTAATTCATTGCTTTCTAGTTGAGGCTTCATGTCATGAAAGCAACCAGAAAATTCATCCAATTTCATCAACTTTGAAAAATACCTTTAGTTGATTTAGTGAATTGAATTTCATGTTCGTATTATATATTTCTGTTTAAGTATTTTCCCACTGTTAGTTTTCACCATTGATTAAAATTTAGATATCTAAACACAAGGCTGTATGTTATATATATTTTTTAATGCCCAGTTGTTTAAAGTAAGCAATAAAACAAAGCAAAATGGTACCCAAAATGGAATGATCTTGTTCCTCTTCTCTACCTTCCAACCAGCTGGCAGTTCCCACCTCTTTCTTCCACCACAGAGCTAATGTGCTGAGATCTAAAACGAGCTTTGTGTTCTGTCCATGCCAAGCACAAAATGCTGACATAGGGAATATGGCGTGCAGTAGGACTCAGGGCTCAGATCAGAAGCTAGAGTTAGCATGTCCTAGCATATAACAAAAGGCAACGGATCAGTGTGTGTAGCAAATGAAAAAATTCACTGGCCAATGTCATTCCTCTCCATGAAAGAAAGTCAGACTATGCTTTATCTACTGCACTTATACCTAAGAGTATCCAGTGAAGGTTGCAATACCATGGATGAGAGGCACGGTCTTTGCACTAGAAAACTGATTAACATTGCAGTTACTCTGTCTGTTCATCATCATCCAGATATCCATCTGTCGTTGTCTAGAAAACTGAAGACATCAACAAACTCAGCAAAATAACAATGCACAGGGGACCATTTTGTGTACAGGGCCCTGGGAAGGGCCAGTAGAATTCCTCTGATCAGTCTCCTTTTGACTTTTCCCATAGACCTTGTTCCTGCACTAAAATGTCTGGAATGCTCAGCGGGAATGAAGTGGGTTGGTCACTGGACAGTTATGCTTCTATTATCAATGAGATCAGCCATTTGCGGACTGATTTCCAAGTGATTTGTAGCATCACAAATGGGTTAAGAACACAAATACACAGTGGTTTTACAGTAAACAGCCTTCACATCCCTTTCCTCCAGTGGTTTTCATGGCAACCCCAGAGGTCAATAAGACAAGTATTATTGGCAACATTTTAAAAATGAGACCTAGAAAGTCCTAGAGAGGTTAAATGGCTTGCTCAAGGCTTCTCAGCTAGTGCTGGGAAGATCTGGGTCTGCAGATCTGTTCTTGCCTCCAGTTGATCACTTATCCATCAAGTTCTAGAGCAGGAGCTGGTTCTTTGTTATTTTAGGACAATCAATCACTACATCTCTTTTTATACATTGGATCAGTCCGCTGATTGATTCCTAACTGCCTTTATAGACTAAACATTTTCAAAAAACTATTATTTGTGGCCTTTGTAATTTGGCCTGTCTTTGCAGTAATTGCAATAAAGAGAATATAACAAGTGATAAGAACGTCCTGACATCAAAGCATCTGAACATCAAAATAGGGCTTCTATGAAGGTGTGGTGGCCTATCGTGTTCCTTTCCATGTGGAGTCCTAATTGCAAGTGTCACTTGCAAGATGTGTCTCAGAATACAAGGTTTCACATGATTTACTTTTTAAAATATTAGGATAGTTGTAAAGTTATCCCTATAAACTTGACTCATTCAATTGCATCTTAAGCATCTTTTCTGAGTGGAAGAAAAATGACTAACCACATGTGTTCCATGAAAGTCTTTTCTGTGAGTATCATCCTTCCTATGGGGAAAAATAGTTTAAGATTTGATCTACTATTCGTACCTTATGAAGTCAGGTCCAGTTTGGGATATTATTTCCAGTTTATTAAACAGAACCTGGTAAGGCTAGAGCAGAGATGGAGAAGGAGGAGATCCTGCCCTCACACACTCTCATGGGAACATAAGTACGAACCAATTTATGTCCTATTCATTTCTATATCCCCAGTACCTACCATAATTCTAAGAACATACTAGTTTCTCAATAAATATGTGTTAAGTGAATAAACAAGTGAAGTCTCCAGGTGCTCAATCTTTTCCATTTCTAAATTCTGATGAAAACATCATTATCCAGTGTCATTTCTCCCAGGACCATATTGAAACAGATATGAAGTCGATGATTAGAATCTAACTGAAGCCTGGTACTGACCTTTTTATTGGCAGTAACATTAGCTGGTTGATGATAATGTGGGTAATATCTAAGCTTCAATCTCTTATAACTGCAAATTTATACCAAGGTTGCAATCTTTTTTAAAAATATGTGTTTTTAACCAAATGAAGAATGATGTGCAGATATGGACCAACCAATGAAATCCATTTGCATATTAAAAACATTTCAAATGGAACATCTCACAATAAGTTTATCTCCTAGGATAGCATTTTTAAAGCATATGTCCCTATTCATTTGCCAACAAACATGGCAAAAGCAGCTCATGCCATTCAACACTGATAGCCAAATTGAGTGAATTAATGAGAAAGGTTGATTAGTTCAATAAAAATTTTAGAGATTGACAGCAGGTAACCATTGGGCAGCCGGGTGCCAATGGCCATAGTGGTCTTTTTCAAGCACAATTCAGGCTGAGTGGAGCATGACTTGCAGCTTCATAAGGGAAAGTTCTGAAATATACTTTGCAGAGACAAGATGATGATTCTTACATATTTGCAATGTAACGTGATTGTGATAAATTATCACTAAATAATGAAAACAAATGACAGTGACTAATTTAATGGAACTAAGCTTCCATACAAATGCCATCCCAGAACCTGGAGAAGAACTACAAATACACCTTGTAAAGCATACTAGAAGGGTGATACAGGGGAGAAAAGAAAATGTTACATTGAGCCAGCATTTAAACAATATTGAGGCTGTGCAGATACTTAGGTTGTTTGGAGAATGTTTTTTCTTGCATTCTCTGCACTTCATTTCCTGATGTATCTCAAAGAAAAAACTCAGAGATGAAAACCCAGACTGTCCTTACAATGTTTTTAGCTATTTGATCCCAATGGAAGGGAATCTGGGAGGGCAGGTGCTTGATCATATGTTCCACAAGTGAGCAATCACATTTATATACTGCTTTGTAGTCCACAGAATTCACACAGGACTTGATAATTATTTATCAATAGAGTAAAATACGTTTTTCAAAACTACTTTCATTGCTACACTTCTATTTTAAAAGCAAATTTGAGCTGGGCACAGTGGTGCACACCTATAATCCCAGAGACTCAGGAGGCTGAGGCAGGAGGATTGCAAGTTGGAGGCCAGCCTCAGCGAATTAGCAAGGCCCTAAGCAACTTTGTGAGACTCTGTCTCAAAAGAAAAAATAAAAAGTGCTGGGATGTGACTCAATGGTTAAGTGCCCCTGGGATCAATCCCCAGTACCAAAAGAAAAAAGAAAAGCAAATTCGACATATTATACATTCAGTTTTTTCACTTGTAACCATACTTGTACACATGTTTTCCTTTTCCATTCTTTTAGTGTGATTAATCCCCTATTTGTGCAGTTGTTCCTGCATACTAGACACGAGTGTCTAGCAAGTATCGGCTACCATGAGTAATTCTTTTACAGACATTCTTGTACATAAATCTTTATTCCTAAATCTTAAAAACACTGGAGCGGGCTTAGTGTTCTACTGCTGACTCTCAGGGAACTCAAACTGATCACCTTTTCTTTCTGTGAATTCTTCTTACTTTCAAATAACCTACTGGAGAGGTTGGAGCATTAATTTCAATGCCACCAAAATATTTGCACTTGATTCACAGCAAATAACAGCAAGACAAAATGGCAAAGCCATTGATATTTTCCATTCACTGTCAAAATTATGGCAGTGCTAAAAGAAAACAAATATTGTTTTAAAAAGCCTGATTTGGCGGGGGGGGATACTATTTTCTAATGTGGCAGGTTTATCCCAGCTTTATTTTCCTTTCACTGCCTACACACACATCTGTTTCTTCATCTCCTATTAACCAGCTGTTCTCATGATCTATTTTTAATATTTTTAATTGAGACACATTTGTGCATATTATGGGTTACGTTGTGATACTGTGACACAGAGGCACAATGCGTCAGGGTCCCATCAAGGTGATCAGCACTTCCATTTCCTGAAGCATCAACCGTTTCTATGTGCTGGGACCTCTTGTTCTTGTCCTTTCCAGTTATTTTGAAGCATGTCACAGATTGTTGTAGACAATCCTCTACTGTGCTATAGAAAACAAGAACCAAAAGACTGACCAGCTTAAGTCTTGAAAATGAGACAATTCAGAGGTGCAGCAAATTAAATTGGAAAATTGAGCTCATCAAATGCAGACACACACTGAGGAAGAGAAAGAGGAAGGCCTAGGGGTGAGGAAGCCCCCAGCATCATAGCAGAGCCACTGCTGGTTTAAAAAGCCCACCAGACAATAAGCTATGGTATGGGTTTAACACTTGGGATGCAAGCATCCCGAAGACAGAGGTTATGCTTTTTATGTTTCTTCTCTCCACAAAACAAAGAACTCCATCACTGCTCCTTTTTCTTTCAACAGACAGAACATAAATGAACACAGTCCATGTTCTTAAGTTTTGCCTATCTCAGCAAATAACACCAATATTCACCTGGCTGCTCCAGCTCTGGACCTGGGAGCCACTCCGGACACTTCCTTCTCCCTCACCCTCCTGTTGTACACACACCTGTACGACAAATGACTAAGCCACATGATTCTGCCTTCAGGATATTTGCTTGAAATGGTCCAGTTGTCTTTACCATCTCTGCTATCACTCCACTCCAAGCCACCATGCTCTCCTCTAGAGCATTCCAGGAGCTTCCCAGTGGGTCCCTCTGCTCTAATCTTCTGTCCATTTGCAAACAACTACCTCCTTAAAAACATTCACCTGGTGTCACTGCCCTGCTTAAGACATTTCAACAGTTTCATCGTGCATGTAGACTGCAGACCCAGTTCTTCAACATGGCCCTCAACAAAGTGGCTGGCTCTGCCTACCCTCCCACTTGCTTTTGTGATCTAGTTGCACTAGTTTTCTTTCCATTTCTTGCATGGATTAAACTCTTTCAGCCCACAAAATCTTGGGCATGCTGTTCTATAAGCCTGAAATGATTCCCCCACTCCATTTTGTAAAATTCATATGCATCTCATTAGGAATACACACACACACACACACATGCATATGCACATGCATATGCATATGTGTATATATGTATATATACACATGTATGTGTGCATATATACATATATATAGTACTGGAACCTTCTTTAAACCCACAAACTCAAGTTTGGAATAGTAAACACAATACCCTAAAAACATAGCACAATCACAAGGCAGATGATAAAGATTTCAAAGATCCTATTCATTTATTGCCAAGATATAGTAAATTTAATGTTGTTGCATTAGACATATCAATTTTTAAAATTTTACCACCACATTATTCTTTTTTATAGGACTGTTATTTATCCTCACGGACAATCACAAGTTGTAGGGATATTAATGTTTGGAACATATTTATTTAATGTTTGTCTTTGTCACCAGGTCTGAAAGCCCCATAAAGATGTGTCCAACTTGTTTACATCTGATTCCTTAGCATTTTGCAGTTGCCTGCCAAGAGTTGTTCAATAAACATATAGATATATGTGGAAGGAATCAATGGTTAACAGTCAAAATATTTCAAAAGACTACTTAATGCTATGCAATGGGGGAAGCTTTATAGGTTGATCATTTCGAGAAGGATATTCATTTTGAACTTGGCACTTGCTAAGTGTTTAACACACCAAATAGTTGAATGAATATATGAATCAACACTTACCAGCTGCCAAATCAGAATATGGTAAGTCTGAATGAAGGGGAGATAAATATACCAAAGAACCAGAAGCAAACCTAAAAATTATTTTCTCTGCTGCTACAACTTGTCCTTTGGAAGGCAAAGAATGAAAGGCATATAAACATGTTCTCCGTTGTAAAGGTTGAATCATGCATTATATCATTTGATTCTCATAAAACTCTATGAGATAGATAGCATATCATCCTCATTTAACAAACTCTGAAATTAAGTCCAGGGCCTAGAATTGCTCAGAATGTCATGAAACCCGAACACAAAGGCTGATTTCTAACCCTAGAGACTACATGGTAAGAGCAAGAGTGGAGAATCATGGGACAGCTAATGTGACCTTACTCTGATTTCTGCCTTGCATCTGTGATAAGGTTGGTTGAGTTTTTAATACATTGACACGCCCTTTCAATAACAAACAAACAAATGTCCAAATGTCTCCAAGTCTCCCAGCTTGAAAATCTGATTTTGCTCTCAGCTGTTATGCCTAATTCTTTTCAGGTTGGAGTTTTTATTTTTCTTTCCAGTCATATTTCAAAATATACCCTGAGCCACATTTGTCTCCATTCCTTTTACACCAGTAAGAAAAGTCTCGCAAAGAAAAAAAAAGTTCTCAGTGCAGAGGGCCTACTCATACACCAGCTGCGATATTGGCTTATTTCCATATAACCTAATATGGCTAAGAAAATGTTTGACTGCAACAGAGTGAGGATTGCCAAACTTAACAACTTTTTAGTAAGAAAAGTGCCACAGAGCCATCTGTTTGGACGTGGTGTGATTTCATCTCAGATGCTTCTCCATTACCGTTAATGAAACTATAATTGTTCTGCTAGGCTGTAACAAAAACCAGATACCTGCCCCCTGTGCCCACTTGCAGACAAGATGAATAAATAAAAACTGCCCAAAAAGGCTCTGGGTGATAGTCCATTGAACATGTTGCCCTTCTTGGGTTATAAAAACCGAGTGACTGGGGGCTACTCAGCTCAAATTCTGCAGGAGGTCCCCTGAGCGCGCAAAATCACACAGCTTTAAACAGAAGAATGGACGAAAGGGAAGTCGTCTCCTTCATCCGACTCCTCTGCCCATCAGGGACTTGCCATCTCTCCTCCACCGTCCCTCTCTTCTGCTGGTCTCCCTGTTTCTTCGTACCTCCAGCACTATGATAGATGTCCCTGTGATCTCAAATGTCACACTCTCCCTCACCACAAGTACAACCAATCCTCATCAAGGGTGCTCTGCTTTAGTCAGAGTCCTCATCACTTCCCTTTCCACCTCTGTTGCTCTTTCACACTCTTCCTTGTGACTGGGCCATTGCAGTTATCATCTGGCTAGGCACTGCGAGGACTTGAACGTGCGTGACACAGTTCAGGGTTTGAATTCCAGATCTGCCACTTACTTGCCAGGTAACTTTGGCAAAGTGTTTCCCTGCTAAAAAGTGGGAAAGACACCAGGCACCATGGCAAACACCTGTAATCCCAGCATCTTGGGAGGCGGAAGCAGGAGGATGGCAAGTTCAAGGCCAGTCTCAGCAACGTAGCAATACCCTGTCTCAAAATGAAAAATACAAAGCGCTGGTGATGTGGCTCAGTATTTACACATTCCTGGGTTCAATCCCCGGTATGAGAAAAAAATTGGAAAAGATCTACCTTGCACAATCATTGTGGGAGTTAAATGCTGTAACAAACAGTGAGTAACTGACAGGAAGAAAATGCTCAGGAAATGTCGTCAAACTCCCATTTTCTGTTTCTGGCTTCTTCCTAATCTCACTGTGTTCTCCACAATAGTGCCAGGTTCATTTTCAAAACTGTATAAATTGAAAGGGAAAAATATGTCCATCGACCCCTGGATTTCGTCCTGGTCAGTGGGGATGGGAGATCTGCTGATGAATTCAATCTGGAATGTCAAAACTTCTTTTCCAGGACTGGGGTTGTGGCTCAGTGGTAGAGCACTTGCCCAGCATGTGTGAGGCACTGGGTTCGATCCTCAGCACCACACATAAATAAACAAATAAAATAAAGGTCCATCAACATCTAAAAATATGTATATTAAAAAACAAACTTCTTTTGCTTCTTAGAGTTACTAAGGACATGAGCCCAAGGTATATGACTATGTTTACACAAACATCTTGGCTTTCCTTTGTAGTCATACAGGCGAATGACCCCCATCCACCCCCAAATCACATGGGAGAGAATTAAGGCAAAGAGCTATTTTTCCTCAAATTAAAAAAATCCAATTTTCATCTGTGATATAGTCTGGGCTATACTTCCATGTCCCCAGATCATCCCAAACCATCCATCAGAATTTGTTCAACAGGAGTGAAAAAAAAAAAAAAAAAAAGGAATTTTTTCATGCTCAGAGTGAATGTGATAGAAACCAAACTGAGTCTGTAAGAGGGTGACAGGAATTTGAAGCAGAAGGTGACAAGAAAAATGAGGCATCCCACCATTCTGTGACTTTCTTGGGTTCTTAGAAATCCTGAGATGAAGACCTCAATCATTTAATTTGAATCTGAAATGCAAGCGTAACCCAGGAAGAACTTGGGCATCTCCAGGTTATAGACGTTATGAACCAATAACACAAAAACACTACTGTAAGTGAGATGTCCATTATCATGGTTAGTTTAGGTGACTCAGGCAGCCATTGCTGTGTGGGAAAAGTGCTGGTGTTAAAGGCTTCAATTCTAAGTCCTGGCGACATTCCAACTAGCCGTGTGATCTTGGGCAAGTTACAAACTGCAGTCTCCTCAACTATCAAAGGATGAAGAATGGACCAGAAAAACTGCTATATTTGATTAGGTGACCTGGAACACTTAGGACAAGCTTTGCAAAAGAAGATTGGTGCTTAGAGAACTGAAGTGTGGGTGACTAGAAAGGAAGAATAAGGGGACTTGAGGCCTGGGAAAAGAGCAAAGTCACCTGAACAGAAAGACACGAGCTATTCTCAGGGCAAGCTCATTTAGAAGCAGGGCTGGGAGGGCGGGGAGAAGTGGGTGTTCTGACTAGAGATGCCAGCTTTGCCCTTTGTTCTTTGGAGTAGACAGTTGGGTCTGAGAGGCTCGGTAGAAAGAGCAGTTGGGGAAGACACAGATGGGGCTGGACCACAGGGGAGGGAGCTCAACTAGAAGTGTGGAATAAGTTTGGAGATTCTTGAAAACTGAAGCAAGATGGTAACAGAGAAACTCTGGAGTAAAAGATAATCTGTGTGGAATCTAGAAATGTGCAATTACTTTCCCCAACCCGTCTTGGTCTCCTCAGGTCAGTCTGGAGAGGGATCCCCTCTCAGTGCAGCACCTTGAACTCTGACCCCTGTGTCAGGATTGACCTATATGAATGATCAGTAAATCATTTTGCAGAATCATCTTCAGGAAGAGCCAACATAATTTTTTATTGTAAGTAAGAAAAAATGACCTTGAGTTATTATATGATTAGAGACCTTTATATTAACTGCATAATTAAACATAATTTTATAAATTGTTCAAACCAATAGCCAATTCTAAATGACCTCACTGAATAGGAAATCCTCACTTTTTTTTCTGAAACAATATATGTAAGTCTCTATAAATATGAAAGTTAGAATGTGAAATTCTCCTTGCATAGAGGAAAGAAAAATAAATTTTTCTCATCCCTCTTTAGCTTAAGTCTGTAGCAATTTAAAGACCTTGAACTACCTTAATTGCTTAGAATAAATGCTTTGAAAAATGAAATCCAGGTTTAAATTTCAAGTGACAGTAGCAAGGGTAATGAAGAAGATTGGCTTGAACGTGGGTATGTACCATCCCTGAACAACTCTATGCCCTAGAGTGAGCCAATGCTGGAATTGAAGTTTAGGTCTGCCTGAACGTATGAGCTGGACATTTCTTACTCCTCTCCCATTCTTCCCTACTTTCTCTAAGTCTTAATACTTTGAAGCAATAGTTTCAAGTCAAATAACAGAACCTCTTCACATTATGGGCAGTTAACACTTGGAATATATTACTTTAAAAGTGGGCACCAGGCTAAAAATACACACAGGTTCAAGAAGAGTTTAGAGCCACTATTGGATGATAGGTTTAAAAGGGACTAGGAATGAGAAGTAAGACTTTAAAAATCTCAGGAAACATCATAGATCCCAGCAATGGTCTCTGGTAGTCCATCAGAAGCAAGAGGCTCCAGGGCTCAGATCTGACCGGGAAAGATCTATCTCAGGTGCTAATATTTTTAGCAATTTAATGGGATGAGTGCCAACTGTTGTCTTCACTCTTTTGCTGAGAAGTTTGCCACTATGAGGGAACATGAAAGAAACAAAGGACTCCACCTGTGCAGCCCAAGGGCATTGGGAATACACTTGCATTTATTGTGTGCCAAGTGTCTGTCCAATGCCACAGCACCTCTTATTTAATATTCCAAACAACCCAGGAGGTGTGTTTTCTCTCCATTGTGGATGAGAAAATTGAGGTTTGGGAAGTTAAAAAAGCATCACACAGAGATGGAAGATTGGGAACAAGAATACAGATCTTAATCTACCTTCCTTCTACTACTCCAAGGGGGGAAACCCTTGTTTAAAAAAAGAAAAAAGAAAAGAAAGGAAGAAAGAAAAAAGCAAAAAAAGTTTGTCCATTTAACAGTTATTTTATTCACTGATGCTTGAATAGAAGCAAATGATGTCTTAAAATAAATCCGATCAACTGCACAAAAGCTGACTGTTTGCATTTTAAAAAAAAAGAGATTTTATTGAAAACCAGTTGTTCCAGTGGTCATGTGTAGACCTGGACTTAATAAATGACCACCTTTAAGTCCCACAGCTGGATGAGTACAAAAGAACCCCGAGGCGAATCAATGGCAAATTGCCACCCCAAACAAATTGCAGTACGTAAGCTCTGAATTACCCTTCAAGGATTAAGGTTCAAGACTGTGAAAAATTAAAAATGTTGCCTATCCTAGGAAATAGCGTATGAATCAAAAATATCATTACCAAGCTTAACTACGCTCCTAATCTTCCACTTTCATGACATCTAAACTGTTTTGTTATTCTTAATGGACCAAATCCCCCTTCTGGTAATGTTCTGGAAATTCTATTTTTGTGGTAATTTAAAAAGTCATATGGCATGTTCTTTATATTTGGTTTATGTAGGAGTTAAGACCACTTCAAACATACTTTTCTTTCTTAGTCAGATAGCTATTTAATATCATGTCATTCACTGTTAGAAATAAAAGTAAGTTAATCTGCAAAAAAAATACATGAACACCCAAAAAGGGTTGAATTGTATCTTTGAGAAATGATTTTTTTTTTCAAAGTCAGACATCAAAGGCTGCCTATTGCAGAAAGTTTATTTTGAGAAGCTTCAGTCAAAACAGTTTGGAAAGTATGAAATGAGTCATTTTTTTTTTTCCTTAAAGAAATGTAACTTTGTCTATTCCCACTGCATTTTTGGTTTGGTAGGAGACATCTTTATTCCACAGGATTTTAAAAGCATGTTTAAGATTCCATAGGTTTAGTATTACATCACTAATGGTTTCTAATGAGATCCAGGCAAAAGCAAGGAGGGGGAGAAGAACGGCCAAAGAGCTGAATTCTGCAACACCAAGCACCATGTAAGACGTGGGAAAGTCCTCGTGCCTTATCTATTGCTGAGGCCATCTGGATCAAAAGGGGGAAATTCACATTCAGTCAACCAGATGTGTGGGTGACATGGTACCCAGTATTAGGCTATTTGGAATCAGCCATCTAACAGGCTATATTTTTACATTTCATACAGATCTTTGCTGCCCTGTGATTATAGACAAGATGAATCAGTGAAGCATGGAAATATCTAGATACTTTATTCATCCTCTTGGGCTCTTAAGGACTCAGCTATTTGCTTGGCTTCATTCTTGCAGATACCATTAAGGTACAAATTACATAAATAACTTATGGAGAGAGCTAAAATCAACCTTCCCCAAACTCCCAGCAACTCTGGCATGTTACGGATGGATGAAGGGGCAGTTTGAGTGGTAGGATGACCCTTAGAGGAGTTGTTTCTCTATGAACCTATTTCTTAATATCACCTCAAGGCAATTCCACCATTGTTGAGTTCAGAGCTTCATCATAGAGGAGAAGCAGGCAAACAAAGAAAATTTAGGGCATTATTTCTTCCCTTTGGTAGAATATTCCGTCTAGGCAGGGAGGTGGACACAACTAACTTATTATGAAATAGATGTTTCAGTGTGGGAAATGCAATAAAAATATACTCCATTCTCTTCAAATGAAGTAGAACAAGTTGTTTTAGGGTTTGGTGTGGGGTGGGGGAGTGTGAAAAGGAAATGATAAAATGAGATGTTTTATAAATCTGAAATACTTTTAAACAAGGAAGTACGAATGTCTCCCATTGTTCACAGTGAGCATTCACTTACACAGCAATTATTGAACACGTATGACATTCCAGGACTTTGCTAAGCAAATTGGTATCTTCCTTTCACAAATGCGTGAAAGTTTGTCAAGTTCCTGTTCAGGCACACGATTCTAGAAATGCTGGGAAGTCTCTCTTCATCCCATTTACCCATTATGATTCACCAAATAAACTGGTTGTCAGCGCAAAAGCAAAGAGCACTAACACTTTCCCATATGACTGGTAAATCTCATCTTGGGCCTAGACAATGGCATAATAAAAGGTAGTCATTCCTACCTCATCAGATCTAAACTTATAAAAACAAGCATTTTTAACTTCCCTGTAATTCAGGACTTAAACTTCACAAAAGCAGTACTATGCCCAACCTAACAAAGGGTTGACCAAAGATTGGCACCATCACCAATAAAAATTTAGTGAAGGGCCACATGACCGTCAGCTCTTTTATGATTTTAGTCTCTGGGGTTTTATTGATCCATCAAGACTCTCCCCTATAGTATAAGGATCTGGCCATCAGGAGAGATCAGCGTGCAACAACATACCCATTTTGACAAGAATTAATTGGTAAAAGTTTTAAAGAAAAAAGAAAATGATAGAGACAGACAGACATAGGCAAGTTCAACTATCTCTCTAAATATTTTTTTCTTTTATAAAAAATAGTGTGAACACATTTTAAAAAACTGAACATAAGAAAGTCAAAGAACATTTTTTAAAATTACATATATCTAGCATTCAGATTGTTAATATTTGGTGAACATAATTCTGAATATCTTCTTAAATATGTAGAAGAATGGATGGATAGAAATAATTTCATACATAAAGTATTTAGAAACATCATTTAACAAAGAGAACTAGCTTAAACCTCATGTTAGTATACTTAAGATAGTTTTTTTTACGAGTACTATTTTATTTATTTATTTTGGTATTGGGGATTGAACTCAGGGGCACTTAACCAGTGAGCCACATCCCCAACCCTTTTTAGTATTTTATTTAGAGACAGGGTCTCACTGAGTTGCTTAGCACTTCTCTTTTGCTGAGACTGGCTCTGAACTCAGGATCCTCCTGCCTCAGCCTCCTGAGCTGCTGGGATTACAGGCATGCACCACCACGCCTGGCAAGAAATATTATTTTTAAAAAGTTAAAATTATGAAAAAAATAGAAGTCCATTGTTTTGCCTACAGATATCACCTTTTATTTCACATTTTGTGGTATATTTAATGTAGCAAGTTCATATAGAGGGTAATAGTCATAGCTATCATGTAATTATTTTTTCAATTGATTACAGATATCATTGTTATCTGTTATCTGAATTCCTGCTATAAGGCATAGGGACATCTGTACACACCTTTTTTTTCTATAATTCCTCCCTTATGTTAAAAATTATATTAATTTAATTGTCAAAGTATATAACATTTACATTTTGCAACCACCATTCTAATGGTTGCTGAATTTCAGCTTTCTATGTAAATCCATTAATTATAAAAATATTCTAAGTTTAATGGAAAACCACTGCATTCTAGCCACTGAATACAAGTAAATAGTTTGCATCTCTTCTGTCGCCTCCACCCTTCCACTGGTTATTGTGGTTTTACATTGTCATCTAAAACTTTCTAAGGAATGTATCCCAATGTCCTCATGTTACATTATTAGTCTTCTTTTAAGTCTTTTAAAATCATGGAAATGCTATTATATGTTTCCAAGTCAACACTTCCTACCATCCTCCACTCCCCCTTTTTATGTCCCGCTCCCCAGTGCAGACAAAAATATTTGGCCAATTGTAGATACCTGGTGTCTGTACAGAATCTCATTTTAAATGATATTAATTATTAAAGATTCAAGGTAGTCCCGCAGAGCATCTAAACATTTGTAGTGGGCAAAAGGTAGTCCAAAAGTAGAGTGAAGATGATTTTTCTCACTATACTCTAACCTTTCTTCAAATAGTTTATATATCCTAAATGTATCTGAATAAGATACCCAACATCTAGACCTCCAAATATATTTCAGCAATGTTTAGGTCAGAAGCATTTTATCTAGCAGATGACATGTTTTGCCCATTTCTGCCTATGCCAGATTTCTCCTACAGTCTATTGCTCCTCTTTTTGACAATATAGAACGGACTATTTCCCCATAGAAACCAACATATTGCAAGTAACATGGTTCCAAAGGCAATTCTAACCACAGCTTTTAGATCATTATGTAATAGAAAGACCATCAGGTCACTCAGTGTAATCTTCTTACAACGTGGACAGTCCACCTTCATCCTTATGGACTGAAAGTCACACCGAGAGTATATCTTAAAAGTTCTGGTTACTATCTGTGTAGACATGAACTCAAAATTCCCTCTTAGGTCTGAGTTTTCATGAAAATCAAGTGAGGGGAATGGGGGGACATTGACAAGATTTCAAGATGATGGTTGATTTGCCTTAGATCTTCATTGCACTTCCCTCCTTTAGAGTATGAGCTTCTAGGTTAGTGTGTATTTTTTTAAAACCAGGGATTTGATGTGTGGTCATCATAGGGTGTGGTAATGTTCTTTACAATGACTTCTTAGATGCTGAGTTCTCCAAAGTGTGGTAGAGATGATTTAATACTATTGGCTTGGGTTGAGGTTTGTGAAAGTATTTCAAAACTTTTGAGTCTTCTGGGGTATCCATGGGGTATGGATATCATTTCAGCTTCATGACATCAACTCAAAACAACACATATATATTAAGTATATACTTTATGCCAGACATAGTACTCAGCAAAGTAGATAAAACTATAAACACATAAGACATGGTCCCAGTCCTATTAAGCTTGCAGTCAAGTAGGGATGTAAAAATTAAATATGACAATGCAGTGTGATAATCTTGCTCTGGAGAAAGCATCAGGCATTGTCAGAGCTCAGAGAAAGGTAATAAGTCAAACTTGAGTGCATTAAGCTTTCCCGGTGAAGTCGTATCTAAGCAGAGGCCTGAAGGAAGAATGAGAGTTATCTGAACGTAAGAGGCACAATGGGGCGAGAAATGCTTCTTAATTTCCCAGAGGTCTCATGGCTCAGGTGTGCTCTCCAGTTCTTGGACATTTATTCTTCCTCTTAGATTTTGCCTTGGGTCACTGCTCCATCTGGTCAGACTCCTTGTCCTCAGTCCCTCTTGCCTTATATCAGATCAGAAGCACTCTATAAGGAGTGAAAGGAGAGGAAATTTGTCTGGGATTTGGAACCTGGCTACACTATCTTGCCTTTCAAAGAAAGACCCTGTTTCAAGTGGTCCATTTGGATCTTCCTCAGTGGAAGAACGTGGTTGAAATCCATGCACACATGTTGGAAGTCTCCTGTTCTTTGCTTCTAAAGTTTTCTGTTACAAATAAACAAAAATGTTGGCATGTGGACCTCTGCCACTGGTCAACTCTTGGTTTCCAAATTGAAGCATGGCATAGATACCAACTTCACATTATGTCCAGCTACCCCTTGGACACAGCTACCATCTGACCCACAGCTCTGGCACAATGGTGGGTCCTTGAGTTACATTTTCCAGAATGGAGTGATAATTGCAAGATTTACTGAGCAGAGAAATATGACCCATTAAATTCAGACTAAAAATAGGGGTTTTTTTTTTCTCTGAAAACGAAAATCTAATTACTTTGTTCTTCACTATGAAAAATTGGCTTCATCTGGGTAAAGAGACATGGAACCTTCCTTTGAAGTAGACCATACATTCCAGAATATCACTGGCAGTCTGGGGCCTGCTTCTGATTAGATAATTGACATAAACCTTCCCCAAATAAACACTGAACCCTTCAAAGCCAGAGAAGTACGTGAATAAAGCGCATCTATGCTTTAAGGAGGAGGCCTTCTGTAGTAATTTGTTATCAGAAAGCAATTTACCTTCCCTTTTGTCCACCAGAATGAAGACCTAAGAAGTAGAAAATATACTGGATGAAACTTCACATCATCCTTAAATCTATTCTGGGTAGTATTAGATTTAATGTTGTCCTTAATGGAGTGCTTCCAGATTTATGGTATTCTACCTTATCCTCAAAACTAAATTTATTGCTAATAAAATATGAATCTTGAAAAGTAAAGCATTATAGTTCCTTCAGAATATTTTTGTCTTTATACTCAGAACAGTATAAGTTCACAGTTTAAAAAAAAACATAGCAACCCAACTGAGTGTGTGTGTCTTGCCTCTTTCTTTAAGGAATGTGATCTGTGCATTTACAACTCAAAAAGAGTTAACCCATAAAATGGGTTGAAAGTTTGTGTGACAAAAGCTATTGTTTGAAAATTCTAATCTTGCTCCCATATACTTGTGCCTTTTCAGGCAGCACCCCATGGGGAATAAAAAAGACAATTATCTTCCATCTTGAAAGGTCCCTTCACTACAGGAATAAGTGTAAGAATTCCTGCTTTGCTGAGTTTTCAAAATACATTGTACCAATGGATTTCTTCTTTTGAAGATAGTTTCATCATTTAGTTTTTGCAGACTTTGTAAAATGGAGCAATGTCTTTATTCTGTCCTTAACAGGTCCAGATTTATGAAGATAATTTTGTTTACCTCTATAAATTGTAGAGAAGTGCTAATAAGGATCAGGTACTTTTCTGTTAAAGGGAGAGCTTCTGGAGGAAGGCTGTGGCTGTTAGGAGCTCTTTCTTGTTGTAGAAAGGCCTTTCTCTCTGAACAAGGTCATGGATTACACCAGTGTCACTTTCCTGGTTTTGATATTGCACTGCAGTTATGTAAAATGTTACCACTGGGGAAAACTGGGTTAAGGGTACTTGGGATCTTTCTGTCCTATTTTTGTAACTTCCTGTTCAACCATAATTATTTCAAAATAAAAAGTTAAAAATGAAAAAAAAAAGTCAGAGGTCAAAAATAACAAATAAACAAAGTCTTTTCTAACAGCTCAAGAAGGTACATGTCTGTTGAGACTGTTAGATAAGACACTTTCTTTAACATACTCTTGTAGAGGCCCTTTAGCTAGCCCATCTACCTGGCTTTCCTCCAGAGATACAGTATGGACAATTTTAACCTTACATGACAACATTAGGGATAAAAAAAATAGTACAAATAAAACTGAAGTAATAGCAATTTCCCAACAAATATTACTTCATTGGTCTGGATATAAAACTAACATTCTTTACAACAAATAATCCAATTCAATAAATTCTGTCTCTACTTCTGTTAATAGCCACTCTTACAAAACAAAAGACTTATAACTATTTATGAAGAGGAAGAAAACAGGTCCCACCAGAGAAGTTCAAGGAAATCTAAGTTAATTGTTCTATCTTCTGACATGGTAGAGAGTCAGTCACCTACTAAAGCCATGGGACTGTCTGTGTTACTGACATTCGAATCACTGAGAATGTCTTCAATATGTGGCTGAAGTCATGGATCATATGACTGCTGTTCAAGTCAATGTGGCCACGCGCCCTAAATTTTACCCATTTATTGGAAGAGTCCAAAAGTCCTCTGACCAGTTCAGTCAAAGCAGCAACATGATCATAAATCTTGCAAATTAATTGATGCTATATAAAGAGCCATTCAGGAATGGGTTTTGTGTCTGAGCAGGTTCACATAAGCTCTTTCAAATATTCTGGGGTAGCTTTTGCATGGTAAACTGTATATAATTAGTCAAGTTTCCACCTTCACCACTATGTAAAAGTAAGTGGAAAATCCTAGAACTCCGGCAATTTCCTTCAATATAAAAGTTGTTAATTGAGTAAGTAGGAGAATTTTGGGTTGCAACCTAAGCAGTGGTCCCTGTGTTCCTCACCTTACCTGGTATAGTATCAGGAACACTTTGGTTGATGCAAAATATCACATTATGTAACTAGACACCAAGCTAAGCCTCAGTTTGGTATAAAATTTGGTTTTATTAAGTCTACAGTCCACATTTGTATGTACAAGTCCTTGCATTTTTCCAGAAAAACAAAATTTGGGGGCTGAAGAATGATTTCCCACAGAAAGAAAGTTATGTAATCAACTAAGTTAGTAAACTCTCAGCTGGATTGAGGGAAAACAGAATAGCAATGAGCAAAAGTAATGTTCTGGATCTGGTCTGGGGAGATGAGATGTGTTCACAACTGAGTCACTGGGGTTACTACAATGGTCTTGTCAAAGGAGAGATTCTTAAGGAATTAATATTTTATAAAAGAAATATATGCCAATAAAAGGATGGTTTTTAAACATTTATAGAATATATTTATTGGAAGATAAATTTTAAATGTTTTATTTGATAATAGGTTCTTTTAGGAATGCTATATATATATCAATTATGCTAAGTATTCTGTTTCTGTTTTCATTCTCTCCTATGCATTTGGTTTGAACATGAGATTTCTCAGTTCAACTAGTTCACTAGATTTGCTTAACTTAGTCAACTGTTGCTGCTTTGACTTAGCCCTTCCAGATTCTAGAATCTAATTAAAATTCTGGAATAGAGCCTCATGGGCTTAGTTAAATATTCCCTGAACACTAAAAACATAAGAAATGGTGATGGTTATCCCTCTAAACCGACCAGAAGAATATAATATTAATGACCCAGTAGTTCCCAATGAAGAAATATAGCAGCTCATTCTACAAACACTGCTGGTGATAATAAACCTGAGATAACTTCAAATGAGACTTGATAGGTGAATAATTACATTGCATCATATCTATACATACAAAACTATGTTTAGTAAATATTCATAAAGCAAGAGTGATATGTACCAATATCCCAAACAGAACTTCTTTTATCTAGAAACAGGAAACTTTTTTTGGAGGCTATAGTAGTCTGGGAAGTCCCATTAACAATGGGAAGAAAAGAGGCAGAAGTGCAATTTGAGGACCAGCCATCGACACAACATACATCATATATTCTCCTCCCTTTGCTCAATCTGTCTGAGATACATAGAAGAAAATTGGTTATTGCTTCACAAACAATATGCATAGCCTAAATCCCAGTAACATCTGTATGGGTTGGGATCTAATCTCTTCAGCTAGAGGTCAGCAAGATTTGCAGTCAAAAGGCTGAAGAATCCATGCATCACATGTCTAGACAGGATGAGGATGTAGTCAGCCAAGAGACAGCAACCTGGTCAAAAGTACTGCAGGTACCCCATGCTCCTGATGTTTGTCACTGACCATTTCTGGCAGAGGAAGAAGAAAAGTAAGAACAAAGCAAAATTAAAAATGAAGAATAAGGATCATACACAAATGTAGGCCAAACCAAGAAACTAGGCAGAAAGTTAAACACTCATATCCAAGACTGAAAGGAACCTAGATGTCATGTGCTCCAGCTCTCTTTGCTTCCTGACTTGAGATGTGACCTCTGATCAGAACACACTTCACTGTCATTGCCATGTGCCATTTTCCATGGGACCCTCACCAGAACTGAGCACATGTAGGGGTCATACTCTTGAACTCCTGTGAGCTAAATAAACCTCTTTTCTTCATAAGTATCCTGTGTCAGGTATTTCATTATGATTTAAAGCTGACTACTGTATTCTTATAATAATGTTTATATTGTTGCTTTTTAATATAAATACCTCCACTCCATCCAAGATGCTTTATTTTCTTCTTCTCATGCTAATCCCCTTGTTCTTCAAGGTCCAGTTGAAGCCTATCTCCTCTAAGAAGTCCTTTATCATCACTATGGTTCATCAGAATTGGTCCTAAACACACCAGGGAGGAGGCTAGCCTGATTCTCAGTCCCATGGTCTTTCAGAGTTTGGAACCCAGTTATGCCGGCCAGGCTCAGGGCAGTCAGGGCTGGGTTGCTGTGCTGATCTCTTGGAGTGGGTTGTACCTGTGATATATATTAGTGAAGTCCAATCAGAGAGAGAGCAGTCAAAGAACTTGGCTGTGGCTGCAGGTAGGAGTCAAGAGTTGAGTGGTGCCAGAGGGAAAAGGCTGCTGAGAGATCTGGGGTGGGAGCTAAAGGTGCTTCTCATGTTGCTAGTTTGGTTTTCTAATGTTTATGGAGTTATCATTCACAGCAACCCCCATTCATTCATTCATTCATTCATGTTGGCATATTGGAGAGATCAGGAGAACACTAGGACTAGGGACAGAGCCATGAGTAAGGTGAAGTTCAAGTTCTGTGAAGACTGACAAGTGGACAGCTTATTCAACCATGGTGAGGTGAGTACTACAAAGAGGGAGCAATTCTTGTACAGGAGTGAGGGGATCCCTAGAGTTTTGTGGGCTTCCATTGAACAGCCCATTCCCAAGCCTCTACTCACCCCCATAGAGGTGAGAAAGAAGCCCCAGACTTCTGTGTTCCTAGAATGAAATTCCTCCTTCAGCAATTGCCCCAGGCTCACCATGGTCTGAATGAGGGACCATCAGGTTTTGACTGCATGATTCTCTACATCCTTCAGGATGCCCAAGACTTCCAGATCCTCTCGTATCACCCACAGTCCCCTGTCCAACAGACTCTGTGCATCTCCTCCTCTGACCAAATATCACACTGGAGACCAGTTGTCAGCCAAGATCCCACGTCTCAAACTCTTCCTTGAATGTTCCATCCAACGTCATGCTTTATACCTCCCCTCACAATTGACAGCTTCTCTGACATCATACCCCAGATATCACAGAGCCTGGAGGTAAAGGAGATATCTTTGTTCCCTACTGTTGGTTTGCAACTCTCTTCTCCCTAAAAATATTACCCACTACCCCTCCTTGTTGCAGTCATTTACTGATCCCTGAATTACTCCCCTTAATTTCTAGAAGATTTTAGCTCCTGGTTATAACACCTACCAGTACTATTTCTGCCATAATTTTCAGTAATTTCAATATTTGTTTTCATGATCCTGCTAATAGTCTGGGCTCTTAGTTGCTTG
The DNA here is from genome assembly GCA_020662805.1 of Glaucomys volans. Lineage (NCBI taxonomy): Eukaryota > Metazoa > Chordata > Mammalia > Rodentia > Sciuridae > Glaucomys > Glaucomys volans. Next base: position 60,407 of record JAJEJO010005554.1, read on the forward strand.
AGCTCTTCTCCTCCATGTTCCTGTCCTCCAACATACCTCAGCCACCCACACAGCTTTTCCAGTTGACATCCCATGATTCATTGCTCTAAAAGCTACTTTCTAGGTAGCCAGCAGGCAGGCAGCTGCACCCAGCTGGAGAAAAACACAGCTAAGCTGACTGATTTTACTTAAAATCCATTATCACTAATGTTAAGTTAGTCCTTACTGCTACCTGGCAATTCTGCTCTGTTGTTTAAATCCAAACATCCTCTATTCCCTCAATACTTCTCTAACCTTCTGTTCCTCTCCTTATTCTCAGCTGAAGAATTTGTTACCCTTTTTGCTGAGAAAATAGGGGCGATCAGAGAGCTTCATGAGCTACCACCATACTTTCCAATCTGTGTCCAGCTGAATCCACACAGTTCGCTTTCCTTCTATAATCTCCACACTCTTAGCTAAGCTCAACCCTTTGAGCTCTTATGCTTTGTTTCCATCCTCTCTCACCTACCCAAGGACATTGGTCTCACAATTGTCACCTCTCTTCTGCATCACCAATTATCCCTACTGGATCAGTCCTATCATACAATTATGCCAAAATAGATCTCATCTTAAATTAAGAAGAAGAAAAAATCTGCATTAAACTCACAAGATTCTCCCATTGCTCTTCCAATCCTTGTCTCCTCTTTCAACAAATTTCTGAAAGAATTGTCACAACTCTGTGTTCCTTTTTCCTCCTATCTTCTCTTGATCTCATGCCAGTCAGGCTTTCTCTTCACAATCCCATCCCCTCAACTATTCTCAACGTCATCAATATATCAATATATCTACATTGCCAAAACCCAGTGATCAACTCTCAGTTCTTGTCTAATCTCATCTATCAGCACTTGACACAGTCCTTCACTTCCTTCTTCTGGAAGGACTTTCTTCACATGGATTCTTCATACCATACTCTCCTGATTCTCTTCCTACCTTCACTGGCCATCCTTCCTGGTTTCTGGTCTTCATTCTTACTTTTAAATATGGGAGATTCCCAAAATTGTCCTGGGACTGTACTCCCTGCCTTGAGTTCATGTCATCCCTTGGTATTAAATGCCATTCAGATGCTAAAGACTCCCAAATATATATCTTCATCAGGATTTCTTCCCTGAACTGCATATTTAATCATTTCAATTGGGTGCCTAATCGTCATGTCAAATATAAAATGTCCAAAACACTCATTTGTACCCCCATAATCTTTTCTTCTACATTTTTTCCTGAGTATTTGGTCAATTGGAAACTTCTTTCTTCCATTTCTTAGACCAAAAACCTTGAGCTCATTATTGAGTCCTCTTCCCAGTGGTATGCTGGTAAATGTAACAGCAGGCTCTCAGCTCTAAAGAGTAGGAGAGTGGGGAAAACCAGATTTCCCTATGTAAATAGTCTCACCATTGTCAATTTCTAGCTATAAAGATGGGACCTCTCAGTTGTCCTTGGGAACAACACTACATAATCAATTGAATCCCAGTTTTGCACTATGCTTGTACAGTCATTGTGTCATTCCAGATTTGGAAGAATCAGTTACAAGAACTAGGGCTACATTCTTTTTTACGGAAAATAAAACAGAAGTTTCCACCATACCAAGCTGGATTGCTAAAGAGATAATCATAAGAAGCAGGAGAGTAATGATAGCATGGTACATGTCAGGAACACTGTCCTATGACATTCCCAGTAGCCATTTGGTCTCAGAAAAATGGCTAATTGCAAATATTTGATAAATGCTTAAAAGTTTTCCCAAAGCTCTAAACCCTAGGGGAAGATAGAGTGTTCCCAGGCCAGACTGAAACCTTTTAACCTTAAGACTCTTAAACATAAATATGTTGCCAAGATGCCGAGTGGATATTTAAATCTTCCACTTCCTGTTTCAGTGCTATCTCTCTGTTTTGGAGAAGAACCAAAAATGCTTCATTCCTTTTGGCACTGCTTTCTTCATTTAAAAAGGATTTATACTTCAGGGGTTCTGACTTGAGGGGGAAAAAATGAGCACATATTTGAGATGTCAGATTCTGAACGTTTTGACCCTTGCAAACAAAAACACACAACTCCATGGCCAGTGGGGTGCAAGAACAAGATCAGGGACAGAACACATCCAGATGGACTTCCAAAGTGACAAGCAAAGAGGGAAGAAGGGGCCACCTACAGTAACTTGTTCAGGAAACATTAAAAATAGCTCATCCAAGAAGTCAGTTTTTACTAGACCACTTGTAAATAGTTTCATTGAAATGCAATTTAAGAGCATCTAAGTATCTCCAAAGTGCCTGAGCTATCAGTCAGTTAAACTTCCAATGTGATAAAAACACATCCAAGGACTCAATTTATGAGGTTTTCATTAAAACAAATAGTAGTAAATAAAAGATTCTGAATGGTACATCTTGGGCAGAGAGAGTTCTTTGAAGGTTGTCAGCTAGGATGAGTGTTATTGAGTGGTCAGGGATAATTTCCAGAGTGTCCTGATTAACTTTCGCATACAATCCACATTATCTGCTTGTGTCGTTAGAAAAAAGACTCCAGTGGATTCTGATTGTTCTTCCTGCCCTCCACCCCTGTTAAGATTCTCCAGGGATGCAGGATAATATTAGAAGTCTTCATACAACGTCAGTGAACAATCTTGTCTTCAGTGAACTGAACTGAATTGAAATCAACATTTGTTGAGAATCTTACTTGTTCTTGATGTTATGCTGGGCACAGAAATTGAGGGTGAGATCTACGGAAATTAAGAAAACATGTCTCTAACTTCTGGTGAAGTAGAGAGAAGAGAGAAGAGAGTAGTAAACCAATAAGAAATAAAACCCATAAGAAGGTGGTGGTGTACAAGTTGAACCTTGAGTAATGGACTGACTTTCAATCAGTAGAGGGTGAATGGAAAAGCATCCAAGACCAAGGAAACAGCCTTACTGACAGCACGTGTTGATAGTTATGTGCTTGGGAAAATCTGTAGACAACCTGGGTGGTTAGCCATTTCTCCATGGCCCAGGAGTTGCCAAGAGGCTTGCCCATACATACCTAGCTGTTGCCCTGTCAACTAAAAGGGAATGGGAAGGCAGTATCAGGCTGAGAATTTGAAGACTGAGAGCAAAACAATGATCCAAGCAGACCTCACAGGTAAGTTTCAGGTTTCATGAAACTGGTACCATTTCAAAAACTGGCTGTGTTAATCAGTTTTCTAACACTCAAACGAACACCTGAGATAATAAACTTATAAACAGGAAAGGGCTACTTTGGCTCAAAGTTTTGGAAGTTTCAGTTAATGATCAGCTGGCCCTGTTGGTTTGGGTCTGGGGCAGCACATCATGGCAGGAACATGTGGTAGAGCAAAACCACTCACCTCCTGGCCAGGAAGCAAAAGAGGGAAAGAGGATGGAGCTGGGATCCCATGTGCCCTTCAAGGGCACACCCCCAACAACCTAAAGGCCTCCACCTAGGCCCCGCCTTCTCAAGGCTCCACCACTTCCCACTTGCACCACTCTGTGGGAACCAAGCCTTTTACACATGGACCTTTGGGGGGCACTTAATATCTGAACTATAGCACTGGTACACGCTTGTGTGGGTGTAGAAAAAGAGAATTCCATCAGTACCATGGGGCAGCACTAATGAAGTCAATGGTTTGATCCTCTCCTTGACAGAGGGTACACGGTCATCCTAGGTAGCTGAGTATATGGACTATTAGAAAAACAACATGCATATTTCTACTAGTAGTGGGCTCACAGCATATATTCTTGTAAACAAACCGTGGTATAATTATAATCAAGTGGAGAAGGGCAAATAGATCCTCATTAGGTATAATCTGGCAGTTCAAAGGTGTGTCCAAAACTGGGAAAATTTAGAAAACACTGATTAAGACAGCTGAGAGTAACTCATTGGAGGATTCGCTATCTCCAACCATTTGATTTATTTCATGTGGGTGGGATTTAAGTCAATTCACTGAAAATGCAGGATTAGGCCAATTGAGTTGATTAGACAGCAACTGGCAACCTGTCATAATATGTTCACTTTTAGTAAGCATTTATTACCCTTCAGTTTATGCTACCTCGGAGAATAATATTAATCAATTTAAATACTTTTTATAAAAATTCAATATCTACAAAGTGTTTTGGTGACCTTACTATTTCTGTAAGCCATCCAAGATTCCTTTTAAAAGTTTATAGTCTTTGGTTTTCTAAATATTGTCAAAAGATGGAGGGAAGAAAACGCTTAAACTCAAGGGTGTTCTTGTGGAATTTGGCTCTCGAGTCCCACTGCTGTCTGTATAGCTTAATTTTTTTCCAGCAATGAAAATATGTTCTCATCACCTCTGCAATGCACAGCTCAATGCTGGCTCACAGCCTGTGGTGCTTGTGAGTGAGCTGTCAAGGCATTAATATTTTAGTGGCTCCAAGTTGATTTGAGGGAATTTTAATCTTATTTTTCTTTGTTTTCCAACGTGACTACCCTAAACCTCTCTTTTCATGTCAGAAAATAAAAAATGACAGGCATGACCAAAACTGACAGGTCAAAATGTAGACAATTATATACCCTGTTGAATGCACAGTTTATTCTAGATGGAGATCCCCAGGAAAGTCATGAGCCGAAGCAACACGTATCAGCTTGGTAATAAACAAAACAACTTGTGGCTATAAGAGGAGGGAACCAATATTTATTGAGTCTCTGTAGGCCCTGGGCTAAGCTATTTATGTTATTTCATGTGATTCCCATAACCCATCCCTAGCACATGTCTTTCTACAGATGAGAAAATGGAAGCTCAAGGGTTCAATACTCACCTAGGCGCCCACAGGCCCTGCAGACCGTGTGTCTCTATAGCACACAGAACGTTCTCTCTTAGGTTCTCGTGTGCGTCCATTCTGATCTATCAGCTTCAGTGGTCAGAAGGTCTCAATGAAAGGAATTTTGAAGCCATGAGAAAGAATGCCATGATCCACTAGCAAAACCACAGTAGGTATTCTGTGACCCCAATATTAAATGACGATGCCTCCCATGAACTTGTATTGCTAATTTTAGCTTCAAAGTAGGAGGAATATAAAATCCTTGGGGATTTTTAATCTTCAGTCTTTCCTTAGTAAATATAGATTTTTCTATGAGTTATAGTTTTTTCCCTGGCTGTATTTATTTCTTATCATTGTTTTATTTTCATTCTAAAATCTTTAACTACTTTATTTTTCTCCCTTGGCATGAGCCTCTCATCATCTATATCCAAAGGATTATCTTTGTGTTATGACCAAGGCTATGTTGTTTGAAGTTTATTTTAAAATGTCAGTATGGACAGTGTAATCTAGATCCATGTGTGTACATAACTCTCAACTGCATCCCCGGAACTGTTGCTAATGAGTAGATGCAGGACCCTAGTCAGGAGTACAAACTTGAGAAAGCATAAGGCTGATGTTTTCTTTTCTTTTTTTAAGATAACATTTTAATATATTCTGTACCAATCAGGATATTGATTCTATCATCCAACTTATACTTGATTTCATAGCATCTGGTGCCTAGTGGGTAATTATTAATGTTAAATACATGAGCAAATGACTCTAAGCAGGGGTCTCACTTTTCAGGGTTATTAACTGTAACCTAAAATATTTTATTTATGACCTACTACTCAATATTTTTTCCTTAACAAAATTAATTTTTATGATGTTTTAAATACCACTATCTAAATCCATATCTGAAGGTCTGTGAATTGACCTAAAGGGCATAGAAATAATTTTTCACAGGTCAAATGGATGGGTATTCAATATATGTGATTGGGTGAGCTAGGAAGATTTGTATGTGCATTTCATGCTTGTGTGTCCAGGGACGAAGAACATGTCAAACCCAGCATTTGGGGGCATGTCATTGATCTAGGATTCTATTCAGGCCTGTGCCCATTTAATGAAAGGATGGGGTCTGGCTAGCACACAAGCTGATCCCACCATCAGAATATGCTAACATTTGCTAGGGGATGAATCTGTTGCATGTGGTACTCATCAGAGCATTTACAAGGACAGTGGGGACTTCACCAAGTGTACAGAACAGGCTTTGTAATTGTTTTTGTGCTTCCTTTGCTAATAAATGTTTGCACATGTGGCAGAAATTAATCTCTGAGACTTGTTTCTGTTGTAACATATCACATGGCATTGAGGTTAGCGAGGAACAAGCTGGGTCTCCCCCTAAAAATTGGAGACTCTCAACTGTCACCATGAAGAGCTTAACAAGGATGAACAGGCACATCAGCTTGGGTCATTGTGTGACAACCAATTATGGTGGGAAGTCCAGTAGAGACTGAGTCTTTCCCTACCCTCTCTGCTCCTCTCAGTATTCCAGGGTTATTCACTGGAATGAAGGAGGGGAAATTTTCAACAGGAAAGAGCCCTGCCGGTCTAGACTCCTATACTCCAGCCTGGGGGCAGCGGGTGGAGAGGGGAGCAGAGCTTTGAATCAGATGTGAGATGATGTTTAAGTTTTAAAACAAACATTTATTTTTCTTTAAATCAGGAACTGGGCAGAGATAGTTTAAGGAGCCCAGCAGCTGGTGATAAAAGGAAATTTGGCACATAAAAATTAGGAGTAGTGATAGGGAAAAAAAAAAATCTGCCTTTTTATTCCCAATGTATTGAGACTCCTCAATTAACTGGTCAAGCTATCAGGAAAATAACTGTATATGATTGCCAGTGCTTGAACAACAAATGTACACTCTGAGGCATTTGGATCTCAGATTTTTCAGATCCTCAAGGAGCAAGAGTCTCACTTCTCCCATTAGGAGAACCATTCCTATTTAATAGGTTGAGCATGGGGAAGTAGAAATAAGAACCAGGGAAAATTCTGATCATCACACTATTCTCTACTTGCATACAAACAGAATCTTCCTGCCGCCATCACAATCATCTCAGAAGGAGGCAAGAAATCACTTTCAAAATATATTTGAGTCTCAGTCTCCAGTAGGTAATTTAATTTTCTGCAATCAGTGATGCAGATTGAAAGAAGAAATAGGTAAAACTTTGAAAAAAATGGCTAAATGGCTATTAAGTTATTGCAAAACAAGCAGTTTTATCTGCCATAATTTTGGGGGAAGCATCTTGTAAAGGAAAAACTGTCAGAAAAAAAAATGCCCCTTTGGACCGCAGGCTATACTTACTTGTTTGTCCAGTGAATTAAACTAGTTGAATGGCACAGAAGCACAAATACTGTACCAATTCTAACAGGAATACTTTCTATGAAAGAAATTGATGGTTAAGGACTGATGGTTAAGGACCTATACACAAGAAAATGTAGGCATTATAATTTATTCAGGACCCTGAGAGACAAGGATTCTGAGTCAATTACTTTAAACTTCTGTTTAACATAGACTAAGAAAACATTTAGGGCACAGAGACCAACAAGCATTTCTATTCTGCTCCAAATGCAATAAATGTTGCAGAAAAAAAACATGAAAAATATTCAGAAACAATACAAGTAAGTTTAAAAGCAAGAGAGAAACATCTCCAATTATAGAATATAGAGGAGCTCAAAGATGGAGAAGTTAGCCTGAGTTAAAGGTGTAGCTGTGTGTATAGCCAACATGGCAGAGAACTCAAGCTAGGCTCCTATACAAAGCCAAGACCCAGAACAGTGGTGTCATTTATGAACAAAAATAGAAAAAGTCAGGGCTGGGGATATAGCTCAGATGGTAGAGTGCTTGCCTTGCATGCACAAGGCCCTGGGTTCAATCCCCAACACCACAAAAAAAAAAGAAAGAAAAAGTTTATGTGTCGTATCCTGCTGATGGAAAATAGCTCATCAGCAGGAGGTAAACCTTAAGACTGAAGGAAGATAAAAATCCTTTATGTGTGAGGGAATGGGGTCCAAATTTGAACTACTTGCTTCTAAAGTTAGACACTGATGTGAAACATGACCTAAAACCAGTGAAAATGACAGGAACCAGCAGAGGCAAAAGGGAAGCTATTCCATGGGGATCCCTCCATAATCCAAGTAGTACCCTGAAACTTCTCAGAATGTGGGAGCTTGATTTACAACTCTCAAGAAAAGATTAATAAAGTACTTGGTTAGGAAAAGGATTGAGAAGATCTAGGAGATTACCTATGAGGTCGGGGAAAAGAACTGGCAATCCAACTCTGTCCTGCCTAGAGGACATCCTTTTGTCCAGAGTATCCATGTTATATATGCTACCTGCCCATTAGTCACTTAGTCGCTGTTTCAGTTATCAAATTGACTATAGTGGTATCACAGTGCTTGTGTAAATGTAAACCTTATTACACTTAATAATGTCCCAAAGTATCACAGTGCTTGTATAAATGTAAACCTTATTATATTTAATAATGCCCCAAAGTACAAGAGTAGTAATGCTGGCAATTTTATACTTATATTGTTCTATTTTACTTTTAGCTATTCTTGTTAATCTCTTGCTGTATCTAATTTATAAATTAAGCTTTGTTATAGATAGCATAAATTGAAAAGGACAGTATATACATGGGTCAGTACTATCCATGGTTTTAGGCATCTACTGGGAGTCTTAAAGAATATTCCCCTACAAATAAGGTGGAACTACAGTGTTACCAGAGCTAAGAAAATTCCCAGAAATTAGAATAAGATACAGAAAGATAGAAAATTAGAAAAATACAAATTCTGAGAATTAGTTTATGATATCAACCTCTCAATAATTCAATAAGGGGGGGGGGCAGATCCTGGAAAATTAGGAGAAGACAATAATCATCAAAATCAAATAAGAAAATTTCTTATAACTGAAAGTTGTATTTTTCTAGATTGAACAAGTCCACCAAACGTTCAATTGAATGAATAACAATTCAAGAGATACCAGGTCATATTGTCATGAAATCTGAAGATATTGAGGTTAAAAAGAAGGTCCTAAGTACTTCCACAAAGAAAAAACATCAGGCAACATACAAATAGTAATCAAAATGGTGTCCAACTTGCTAAGATCAACACCGGAATCCAAAGGATAATGAAATATGCAGGTATATTTTGAGAAGTTTTATGGAAAGTGATTTCTAGCCTAGAATTCTATTCCCAGCCAAATAATTAATCAAATCTGAGATAAATCAAAGGCACTTCAGACAAGGAGGTTCTCAAAAATGTTGTCTTCTCTGCACCCTTTTTCAGGGAGCTCCTAAGTGATCTTCTCCATTATAACAGGTTATAAAGAAAGAGGAAGAATGGGATCCAAGGGATGGAGGATTCAAATTTCAGCCCACATACAAAGGAAATTCCTTTCAATCCTAGGAAGGAAATTCCTAAGCTGACTGTGAAGCAAAGATTTAGAACAACTAGCTGTGCAACAAACCTAGAAAATCCCAAGAAAGTTCAGAAAGGATATCTGTAAAGAAAAAGTTATTAATAAATTACTTAATGTGTTTAGCTAAAATGAAAAGGACTTAAGGGACCTGTCAGGTACTCTGAGGGAGACATCAATGATAGGAAGCTAAGTGTGTAAGAGAACTGAACTGATTATTAAATCACGGGGGGAGTGGGAAGCAAGATAGTATGAAAAGCAATAAAATGTAACCACAGTATACTGCGTGGTCAGTTAGGAGCAATATTTACAGAGTTATGATAGTGTTGGAAGGATGGGGAAGATGGGGTGTTTAAGGAGGAGGTTTATAGAAGTGCTGAATCCCTCTCCTGAATCATAGAAAGGTAACAGGTAATGTCTAACATCAAAAAGGCACAGAAATCAGGACAGTTTGGTGTTGGTGTAATAATAAATAAATGGACATATGGGACAAAAGAGAAACTACAGAAATAGAACCAGTACCTATGCAGCAGGCAGCTGATTTTTCAACAAAGGAGTTAGTGTAATTTATGGAGAAAGAAAATTTTTTTTCAATAAACTGTTTTGGAACAATTGGGTAAACAAATGGAAAAAGATTGAGCTCTGCTATATAACACACACACGTGCAACACACACACACACACACACACACACACACTCACTCACATGAAGAAAGGTACTGAATGGAGATTCCCATTACCTCACTGCATACCCCATTCCCTGCCTAAGACGTGAACTGTTCTAATTGCTACCCTAATAGAAGAGGGGTCTATTCTTGAAATTCTTGTAAATAGGATCAAACTTTGTATTGTTTTTTGTCTGGTTTCTTTCATACAATATGAAGTTTTTATGATTAATCCATCTTGTCACATGTGTGAGTAGTTCTTTTTTTAAATCGATGAACAAGATTTCATAAAACTAATATATTTTACTTTTAAATATATTTTATTTATTTTATTTTCCATTGTCCTGTTAATGTCCATTTGAGTTGTCCCCGGTTTGGAATATTGTAAATAAATATGCTATAACTTGATATATCTCTGTTTGTGTGTGTGTGCATGTGTGTTTGTATGTGTGTGTGTGGCATGTGTGTGTGTGCACACATGTGCACGTGTTGTATGTTTGTATTTGTAAATTTTTATTTTTCTCAGGTAAAAACCCAGAAGTGGAATTTCTGGTTTGAAGGTGAAGTAGATATTTGTCTTTAGAAGAAACTGCCAAACTGTTGTCCAATGTGGTCATGCCATTTTTAACTTTTATAAACAATAAATTAACATTCCAGTGACTCCCCATCTTTGACAATACTTGGAATATTTAGTCTTTTAAATTTAAACCATTCTACTGGTGAAGTTTTCCCATTGTGGTTTTATTTTGTATTTGTCTAATGACGAATGATAGAGCATATTTTGTGTTCTTATTGACCATTTATATATCTTCTGTAAAGGGTCTAATCAAGTCCATTATCCAATTTTTAAATTAAAATTTAACCATTGTTATTTTGTGGGAGATAATTATTCCTTTGGATACAAGTCAAATATAGTTATTATGTATATTTTCTCCAAGTTGGTAGCTCACTTTTTCATTTTCTTGATACTCTCTTTTGATAAGCAAGAGCTTTATATTTTTATGAACTCCAATTTATCAATTTATCAATGCCTTTTCTTTTCTCTTAAAGAAACATTTGCATATTCCCATGTTGCTAAGATAGTTTCCTGGTTTTTAAGAAGTTTTATTTCTTGGGTAAAACCCCAGAAGTAGAATTGCTGGGTCTGAGATTATATATATTTGCCTTTGGAAGAAATTGCCAAACTATTCTCCAATGTGGTCATGTGATTTTTAACTTTTACAAGGTAAGCAATGGGGATTTGCTGTTATTGCACTGCTTACCTTAGATATCCACTGTTCTGAGACTCTGTGTGTGTGTGTGTGTGTGTGTGTGTGAATTCACATTCGCCATTGCCCTCATTTGATAAACATCCAGTGTTCTGATTTTTATATAAGTGTACTATACATGTAGTACAATATAGTATACTTAAAATCTGAATGTCTTCTTGTATGTAAATTTAATTCATCATGTCCCACATAATGACATATGGTCAACAATGAGCTGCATATACTATTGTGGTCTTATAAGATTATACCACCCAGTAATATTATGGTCATCTAAACTTGTGTAAGTTAGTTCTATGACAAAATTGCCTAGCATTACATTTCTTAGAATATATTCCTATTGTCAAGTGATGCATGACTGAACCTCAACTATAAAAAACTATAAGAGTAAAAACACATATTGTCCTGGTAGAGAAGAGAGCAGCTTGGCTGACAGTCAAGCTCTCCTAAATAATTATATGTTAGAAAAAGATGGACTAATATCTTTAAGTGTGGATCAAAAATATCCTGCTAAACTAATGTTCAAGAGTGAAAAAAGAAAGAAGCCTAAAAAGTCTATTTTATAGTTTACATACAAATAATTTACTACCTGAAGTTGCTCTTTAAAGCAATTATGAAAGAATAAGGTCAGTGAATAGGAATGTGTACTCAGAAAGCAGGAGTGGGATGTAAGAAGCAAGGGTAATCAAAGAAATCAATAACATGGATTGATAGGTTATTATAAATTTTGGCTTAAGTGCTGGAGATGTGGCTCAGTGGTTAAGCATCTCTGGCTTTAATCCCTGTACTAAAAATAAATAAAAATAAATTGATAAATAAATTTCGGGATTTACAAACAAAGCATAAATGAATTATTAAACAATGATAGCTTGCTGATAAACAGGGATAGTTTACGAGGGAAAACAAAGTTTATACTTTGTAATATATGCATGTTAAATTTTAAAGGAACAGGATAAATTTTCTCCAAGCAGTAAAAGTTAAGAGAATAATCATAATGAAAATAAGGAAAGGAGAAAATAAAGGTGCAAAGAATATGCACGAAAAGGAGAAAAGTGAGAAATAAAATATTAAAAATAAGACTGCGTCTAAAAACCGAAAATACTAAATAAACACTTTTCTTTTTTTTTTTTTCTTTGGCGGTGCTGGGGATTGAACTCAGGGCCTTGTGCTTGCAAGGCAAGCACTCTACCAACTGAGCTATATCCCCTGCCCCCTAAATAAACACTTTTATACTGTTGGTTAATTATTTTCTTAATATTCTGCTCAATATCAGTTGTACAAAAAGTGTACTACACAGGATCTACCATTTTTGAAAATCAAGGGAAAGTAATGTATTTATTGCACTTTTTTAAGACTAAAAAAAGTGGATTCATTGTTTAAATTTAGAGATACTCTTCTGAAATTTTGCCAGAAACTTGAAGAAAAACATCAAACAAATATTTGAAAATGTAACATATTATTTAAAATTAAGTGTATTCTATGTTTTTAGACATCCTATATATCACCAATTATAATAATTATATTGACCATCATTAAATGTATTGACCCTAGCTCATGTATTAAATGACAGAAGTCTAACTAGATCTAAAATGTATATGCTATTTATGGGAGACCCACCTTAAAATTATACAGACATATTAAAAATAAAAGGTTTAAGATGTATGTAATAGGTAAATAACAATTCAAAGAAGATGTTGTAGGAATATTAACAGATAAGCCAGACAAGGTAGTGCATGCCCATGATCCAAGCAACACAGGAGGCTGAGGCAGGAAAATCACAAGTTCAAGGTCAGTCTCGGCAACTTAGATAGAGCCTCAGCAATTTAGTGAGACCCTGTCTCAAAATTAAAAAACAAAAAGGTCTGGGGAGGTAGCTTAGTGGTAAAGCACCCCTGGTTTCAATTCCCAGTACCAAAAAAAAAAAAACAAGAAATATTAACAGACAAGATGTGCTTTAAGGTGAATTACTTGATAATGAAAAGAATCATCAGCAAGATTTAAAAATCAGGAACTTATATGTAGCAAGCAACACCGCATTTGAACAGGATTAATGTAATGACAGATTTTACCAAGGAAAAACAACCATATATACAACTATTGTGGAAGACAGTAACACAGCTGTCTTGAAAACGAATAGATTAAGAAAATTTTCAATATTCAGTAATTTTAGTAAGGATAGATGTGAATATGATTAATCTTTTTATTTAATAAAGAATTTAATAATAAATTATTTGTTTATTCTATTCAAGCATTATAGTTATACCTGGTAGGATGTACTATTCTTCTTTTTATTATATTTGCATACTTTGGGGGGTAATTAATCTTAATTGAAAAAGTTTAACCAAAGTAGAAGTCCTAAAGTAGACACATTTTGTTTCATTGTAAAATCTAGCATAAACACACTAAAGCTCTAAAAATATTCAAACATTTGTGGTAAACACACTATTGATACAAAATTTATTAACCAGCAGCATTTTTCTCTTACTGCCTAGAATTCAATAAAATATTTCTGTGTACAATTGTCAAAATGCTCTGCAATGTACCAAAGTCATGTTTTTGTTTTATAGCCCCAACATTCTGTACCATGTAAGGACATCTTCCTCTTCAGGTTCATTAATTCTGCATTTTTTGTTCATCTATTTTTCTGGGGTTCTGTTTTTGTTTGTTTGTTTTTAATTTTTGTTTTTGTTCCTACTCCTCTAACCATTTTCTTCCTCTTGGCCCTTTTCTATTAGATGTTGAGAGACTTAAAAAATATTTATGAACTGTTCCTTGTCTTTCTTGATGAAGAAAACCACATAAATGCAGCTTCCATCCCATCATCAGCTCTTGCCTCCATCCAGGAGCTGGAACAACATCTCTCCATCACTGTCATGGTTATTTTCTACCAAGTCTTTCATAAATATCAAATGGTGCATTTTTTCACGTTGTGCCCCAAGTGAATCAAGGTCTCTTTATATAGCAGAAGGCCAATCCAAATGACACATGTTTGCTTTATCAACCTCTGTAAAAGTCTAGTGGTAATTTATATTGATTACATAATAAGAAACTCCATCCCTGGTACAACACGTTCTTTCAGCGGCACAGCCACACCTGTAGAAATGCTAAGGCACATCTGGTTCAATAAATCTGTTCCTTCTGATCCTCTGGAGAGATACTTTTATGTAAACTATATAGCTACATGTAGAACAGGAAAGACCAAAACAGATGGCCAAAGTTAGTAACCATCTCCACCCCAAGGGCTGGGCTTTCTTCCTTGACTTTGATGGCTTCCTGACAGTTGATTCAATCATTATGTTTATGAAAGGTGTTTCTTATCACGTATATTGATGCTTAAATAGCCTTTTCAGCAGGCCAATATTATTGCTCTCGGGAGGTTTCAAGGAAATTCTGGGACAAGACTGTTAGTATCACGCATTAATAAGTAGATTATCCCCCCCCCATGAATTTTTTGATAGGAAGAACAAAAGAAGATACCTACATTTCCTCAGCTTTATCTAATTTTATCTCTATCGATTCAGTTGCACGTTTTAGATTGTATCACTACCCAAACTGACTTTAAAAGCAAGTGAAGTGGAATAAATCAAGTAACTGGTTCCCTCGGAAGCAATTCATTTATAGCAAGCCCCTGAATTACAGTTAGTTTTTGTAGTGAAATTTTACCAGTAAAGAAGTGGCCTTGATAGGGGGATCTCGAGTTCAAGGCCAGCCTCAGCAACTTACAAGGCCCAAAGTCACTTAGTGAGACCCTCTCTCAAAATAAAATATAAAAAGGGATGGGGATGTGGCTCAGTGGTTAAGAGGCCCTGGGTTCAATCTCTGGTACCAAAGAAAAGTGAGCTTGATGGAGAGGACAACAGTGGGCCCTTTGGGGGATATTACAGAACCACCAACCAGACAAGTTCAGAGGAAAGAGAATACACCTTGTCCAATCCCTTCATTAAGGGTTGATGCCCCAAAATACCGAGTTGTCTGTCTGGAGTCATCAAGTTGTACAAAGGCAGAAACAATTAAATGGATTCTTTCTGCCACTGTCTACCACTAACTCAAAGAAAACTTTCAAAGTAAGTTTGGAAACTCAGTATATCAAAAAATATTCTTAAGCTGATTTCTAGGAAGCAAGCCTCTCCATCACTTATTGGTTACTAACAGGTACTTTTCATGAAATGTGGTTTATTTTAAACTGATAAAATCTTTTGATTTCAATGTTCCGGGGAACATGGGTCAGGTCCCATGTTCCCACCCCTGCGTCTTTTAATGTTGAAACTCTCACAAGTAAATTATGGTGTACTGCAGCTGTAAGAGCAGAGTTTCAGCAGGTAAGACCTTTCACACTAAAGCTTCTCCCTAAAACTGCAGAATGGTGGTGGTGGGAGGCGATGCTGGGGGCGACACAGTGCACTGGACATTACCATCTGTTTGCTGCCTCAGTGGCTTGGCAGTAGGGCTCCAGCATCTGGTGTCAGGGTGGAGCAGGCTGAGGCATCTGCTAGTGGTCTCAAGGGAAACCAGCCAGAGACCAGGGGAAGCCTAGAGTAATTCAGGTGGAAATTCCTCAAGAAATTGCTGGTCCAGGAAACATATGCTCAAGAAAAGAGCCGCCTAGAACAGTTTCCACTTATGTATTAGAGTTCCATCAATAGCTCCATGGTGTACATATTAAAGTTTTCCCATATGAAACATCATGTTGTTCCAAGGCGCTCAAAAAACAAAGGACATTATGTCAAAACTGACACAATCCAGATAAAGTATGGAATTTCATTAATAATAATATAATAACATTGTTCCATTATTTGTGAAAAATGTGAACCATAGTAAAGTTAACAATAGAGGGAACTGGGTGTAGGGTATATGAGAATTCTGTAATATTCTTGCATGGGTAAATCAAAAAGTATTCTAAAATAAACCATTATTTATAAAATTAATTTAAAAAATTGACCCAGCCATATGATTTCTTGTGCCAGCTTAACCCTGAGCACAGTTGCTAGGTTCAAATATGCTTTTCTTCTACTCTTTTTTTTTTTAAGGTTCTGAGAGCATTTTTACACTTTAATACATTCAGCTATAGCTATTAAAAACAGAGATTACAAAGCACAAGCATGTTCACACATGTGATCTCATATGTTAGAAATTTAAATGGTGGTTCAAGATATTTTAGTGAATCTGGGGCAACAGATTCTACAATAGTTCACTATGTGCTCTGGTTTCACATAAAGCTTTTTAAAAATGTCTCTGATTACATTAGAGAAAAAGTTCCATTAGATGATAATCTGTTTTAACCATCCCTTGTCAACACTGTGGGGTTTCAGAGAGTCTCTAAACAAGCTGATTGTCATCTTGCTCTTAGAGAAAAGGATAGAAAGGAAGATGTTTGCCCCAGAAATCTCTTGTTATGCATTGCATTACATGTATTGAATTATCATACTGTACCCCATAAATATGTATAAATATCATATGTTGATTAAAAATTAAAATGTGGAGGAAATAATCTAAGATTGTGTCAGCAGTGAAAGTATTTGTAATGCTTGTCCTTTTTTATTTTTATTTTTTTACATTTTTTTACATTTTTTTATTTTAATTTATTTTGATTCATTGTACACAAATGGGGTACAGCTGTTGTTTCTCTGGTTGTACACAAGTAGAGTCACACCATCTGTGTAATCATACATGTACATAGGGTAAAGAAGTTTGTCTCATTCTGTTATTATTCTTATCCCCCTCCCTATCCCACCCTCCTTTTTTTCCCTATGCAATACATCCTTCCTCCATTCTTGCCTCCCTCCCACCCTGCATTATGTATCATCATCACTTATCAGAGAAATCATTTGGCCTTTGGTTTTTTAATGCTTATTCTTTATATAACTTCTAGTTTAAAATAATAAGCATGCATTGCATCCTTTAAAAATTAAATTTAAAATCATGGAAAGAAGGCTGGAACTGAGGTTGAGGCAACCCTGAAAGAGCCAACTGAAGCTGTCACTCCCGGGATAATTGCTGGAAACCTCAAATCTGAACTTGGAGTCTAGACTTCCCTTTATAAATATAGGACATCTCCCCAAACTACTAAAAAGCAAAAGTTTCCTATTTCAAAGGAAAAAGGAAAGAAAACCATGTGTATGCTTTAGGACACTCTGCTGCCTAAAGTCAGATCTCACTGCTCCCTGCCCAGGCATTACAGGGCAGAGCAAGGCCTTGGGCAGTTGATAATCAGGAAGTCTGAGGCTCAGGGAGGCCATTCAGAGTGTGCCAGGTTATCTGCCATGGACAGGAGGCAGGAACCGGGGCATCTTTTCAACAGGCTATCACCTGAACTCTAAGGTCTTACAAAACACAAAAGCCAAGGCATCAAAAACTCAAACCTGATTACAAACACTCTCTCAAAAGAGAATTAGCAAGCTAGAAACTCCTCCCAGTGGAAAGTGCAGCTGCTGTATTTTAACAGCATGTCCAAGAGCAGGTATGTGGAAAGGCATGTAAGTTTGGGAATTATAAACCAAAAAGAACAAACTGTTACACTCCTCTTTCCTATTTACCCAAATACAGGTGGGTCAGCTCTCCAGGCCTGCGGATACTAGTTACTCCACCGAATCTTCGGTCAATGGATAAATACTGCCATTCTACCACAACCCTGACTACTGCAGAGCGTGGAGAACTTTTTTGTTATCATCAGTCTTTGTGATTAATGCCAACACAAAGAGATACATGCAAGGAAGACAGCCATGGGCCATTATGGCTAGAGCAGAAGGAGCCCGGTGGGGACAGGACATTTCCAACTGGATAAATCTCAAAGGGAGGAGAAAGGAAAAATAGGAGAGTATTGAGAAGAAAGGAGAAGGAGGGTGAGAAGCCAGAAGAAGAGGGAGGGAGAAATTTAACAGAGCTCTTCTTTTCTTTCATAAAGTATCTTATTTCATTTCTTTTCTTTTCTTTTCTTTTCTTTTTTGCTAATTTTCAGGGTACTTGAAAAAAGATAAGAAAGAAAATTATTCAGTCAAAATCCCCAAATAAGAAAGTAAATAAAAGAATGAGCGTGGTTTCTTCCTGCTGACATGCTGCTGTATGTCAGCCATCTGTGATGGATGTGCCAGTAGTCAGCAAAGGACATGTTCCTCTTCTCCCGTCAAAGCTGAAAAGAGCTTCAGGACAGCCCTGCACAATCCAGTCCAATGCAGGTGTCTCGACAGTGGAAGTGATCTTTCAGAAAGAACTAGAAGAAGCACGTGACTGAATCACACAAAGAAGTATATTTGAAAGCTCCTGAAGATTTCAGCCTCAAAGTCTGTTTCTACTTCTGTGAAACCCACAGCAGCCACTGCTAGACCTTTGGTGTGAATTGCTTTAGAAATAAAACATCCAGATTTCTGAGGTCATAATGAAGTCAATGCAGTTCACTTTGTCACTTCATTTCTGCTTTTCGGGTCATATGTCTGCATCATCTTCAACTCTAGAGTAGATATGTGCACATATAGGAAGTATGTCCTGGGAGAGCTGAGACACACACACAGAACATATCCACATGACAGTTACAGGCATTCAGGTAGTGTAGAGATTGTTCTAGTCCCTGGGCAGAGGTGCTGAGGTGGTGGTTCACTCTGGGCTCATCCAAGACCCAAAGCAGATTGTAGCATTTGGTCAAAGCAGCTTGTAGCATTTGGTGATTTATTCTGAGGGGTGTGTGTGTGTGTGTGTGTGTGTGTGTGTGTCTGTGTGTGTGTGTGTCTGTGTGTGTGTGTGCGTGCTCAGTTGTGCCTTGATTTGTCTCGGAAATGCAGGAAATATGCCCCATATGTATCATGGCAGACATACATGGTCTCCCTGAGCTGCAGTCAAGATTACGGAAAAAAATAAATTAAGAAAGAGAGGAGGTGAAAAGGAAAAAAGAATTTAAGTGGTGAGACAAGTTACAGAGTAGAGGAGATTGAGGAAGTAAGAAATCATGGAAGACAGGTGTTCGATTTATAAAGGTGCTTGGAAGGAAATTAAAAAGAAGAATCAGAATATCCAACGTTTTTAAACAGGAAGGGATAGAAACAGCGAGTGGTGGATAGGTGAAGACAGATGTGGGGCGTGGGAGTGGGGCAGGCAGGTCACCCAGCACAGGCTCAGGATAACCAGCCCTCCAGGTTTGTCCAGCAGGGTCCCAGGTTAGGACTCCTATTTTAGGGAAGTTGTTAATGACTCCTCCTCTCCCTTTCAGAAGTGTCCCTGTGCGGATGATCAAGGGTACAGGGACTTTCTAGATGGTCTCTGGCCTAAGACAGAGGAGCCATGGGCAGGGCCAAAGCTGGAACAGGGACACCAAGGAGAGCTTGAGGGAGGGAGGGAAGGAGGGAGGGAGGGAAGCAACAGCTGAGGGAATAAAAAGAAGGCAAGGCATGCCAAGTGGTGACCAACTGGGCCAGCACAGATGGGGCCAGAGGGCCACTGAGAGAAAAGGATGGAGAGAGAAGAGGGGGAAGAAGCTAAGACAAGACAAAGGATTGAGAGCACACGTTCGTGGAGGCTTCTAATATTTTCCCCTGTCTTTGGGGATTAGTGGTCGTGCTCAACTTGGATATAAATCTCTTTTCTCCCTGTGCAAGCACCACGCTGGGCCATGGGGGGCTGCCTCCCTGGCTGGCTCAGCTGCTCCAAAGCTGCTCACCTCTTTCCAGGCCCTGTCTCCCAGACCCACAGATGGTCTCAGCCAAGCCTTGCCCGCAGCCCCCTCCCCGACTCTTGATGGCCACATACCAGACTGTCTGCCACCGTGGTTTCCCAGCCTTCCACAGATAGGCCACAGTATGCAAAGCTGCGCCTCAGTGCGTCATTTCAGAGACCTCTTTTGACTTCTCACTGGATCAGAATTTCACATTGCGAAAGGCAGAGAGTAAATGTCAAGGGCAAGTTCAAAAGGCCAAGTGATTTCTAGCAAAGAATTCCCTAGACCCAGAGGGAAGATGGAATACCACCAGCAACAGGCTTCTGTTCATGGAGTTTCATAAGCTCTGCCACATGGGTTTCTACCACGGTTTTGAACTGGAGCATGTTATGGGTTGAATGATGTCTCCCCCCAAATTCATTGTCAGAGTCCTAACCTGCAACATCTGTAACCTTATTTGTGGCCTTAGAGTTCTTTACAGAGATGATCAAGTTGAAAAGAGGCCATTAGGGTGGACCTCATCCAATATGAGTGGTAACTTTCTAAGAGGAAGTTTGGACACAGGCTCTTACAAGAGAGAATGCCTCTTGAGCATGAACGTGAGCGCAGCCATCTATGAGCCCAGAAGACAGCGGGACAGAGCCCTCCCTCAGCCCTTGAAGGAACCAGCCCTGCTGATGCCTGGATGATGGACTTTTAGCCTCCAGAACTGTGAGAAGAGACATTTCTGTTCGTAGCACTGTCTTAAAGCTGCTCTAGGAAACTAATATCCCAGAGTCAGTCTGGCCAAAGATGGGAGTTTGGAGATGTTGACTAGACTGTTAATTTTTTTTTTCTTTCCCTAAGGAAACTAAGTAATTCTTCTTAGAATTATCTCAGAGAGTGGGCGCTTCCTACAGCAAGATTTCTGGCTGATCTTGAGTAAATCAGTTCAACTACTCATGCCTCAATTCTTCCATGAAATCGGTTATTGGACCCACATTCTGCAGTCCCCACTGTGACCGATTATGAAGGCAAAGAGGGATCACATGGATGTTCTGGGCTTTGGGCAAGAAGGTCACACTTAAATGAGGCATATTATTAATAAATAATATTTTGGGAGTGACTGGTAAAGCAACTGGACTCTAAATTCTGTAGCTAGACATCCAGACCCCAAAGAATCAGCCCTGTCTTGGCCTTTTTAATGCCTAAATTTGATATACCCAGGCATGAAATGGCTCGGAGTACTTATCCAAATAGTTTAATCCTTCAGTATCTAATTCCACAATATCTCCCCTCGAGTCAGGGAGAAATGTACAAACTACTCATTCAAACGTCTCTGCTATCAGCAAAGGGAAACAGAAGTACTTCTGTCACCCCCTCCCCAACTGCTCTAAGCCTAGATTCTTGTCCTGTCTGACTCTAACTTGAACAATCTCTTGAGTCAGTAGTGTAAGAAATGGTGTTTAGTTCTGTGTCCTTATATGGCAGGGAGTGACAATGTGCTTGTCTCCTTGAACAGCAGTATGGCTCAGTGACAAATTATAATGATTGGTTATGGAAACCTTCAGCTCTAGTTTCCATCACTTTCCTGAGGGAAGACACAGAACAGACAGCTGTAGAGGAATGAAGAGGGTCAGAGTCAGGGAGTGGCCATGAATCCAGCTCAACCACGTACCAGCTGTGTGACTTTGGGCAAGTTACTTGATTTACTTTACTGGTGTAGTGCTCAGATGGAAAAGTGACATCATACAGCAAGTACCCCAGCAAGGTAGCTGAATGAGCTAGTTTACCTTCTCAACCATCCTCAACCTGTAAGGGCTCAGGATAACTAGCAACCCATTGCTCTTTACCCTCTAATACTCCCAAATTCTGTATTTTCTCTCCCCCCACCCCGCTCTCTCTCTTCTTTTATTTCTCCCTCCTTTTTCTCTTTCTCCCTTTCTCATTCTAGATCTGAAACACTGAAATCCTATAAAAGGGAGCCCCCTGCCCATGAGTCTCTGTAGGAAGTCACAGTGGATAATTGATAATTTGTAATTTGGTGTCAATCATGTGCAAAGCAGTTTAGAAATAAACTAATAGTTATGATAACTGTAAAATGAAGGAGTAATTGTCCCAATTTTATAAGAGAACACACAGGCTAGAGATTGCTAAGTTAGAGATTCAAATTCAGGTCTTCATGACTCCAGTTTGTTCTCAAATAGATCACACCTCCAGAGTCACACATAAAAGGGGAGTCTCTGTCTTTTGGAGTCATTAGTGATAGGTGGCACAGCACAGAGGTTAAGCCTGGGAACCATGGAGACAGATTATCCTGCTTCTGCCTTGTACTAGCTGTGTAACCTCAAATGTATTACTTAACCTAATTGTAACTCAGTTTCTCCATCTGGAAAACTGATTGTTATAAAGATCATTTTATTTCTATCTAATAAATATCAATATACTACTTAGCACATGACACACATTATTCTAAGCACTGGATAATAGTACAATTAGTGAGGGGTCCATGAGCTCCAACATAAACATTGGTTTCAGCATTCTTATAAGAAAATTATAGACATTTATTCTTCTTACTCTTATTAATAGTACATGTGGGACATGATATTTCTTAGGCTCAGTTCACAGCACTGAAAAAGCCAAAGTCCCTGTTTCCATGATGCTTATGTTCCAGAAGCATAACATGCGCTAGGAAATATGATCTAGGAAATAATAAATGTTCTAGGAAATGATAAATAAGTAAAAAATATTCATACATCACGAATATGTCAACAACTAAACAAAGAGGTGTTCTGATTAGCTGTCCTGTGTGAAAGGCTAATTTTGCTACTCCATACCTTGGGGTCAATGATATGCTAGGAAATGTTTAAAAACAAGCTCTTGGTGGAAGGAAGGGGAATCTGATTTGTAGCAAGCACCGATTTCTTTGGTATAAATCCTTCCATCATGGTCAATTTCAAGCACTCAATATGACATCACTGAACAAAGAATTGGAAATGAGAAGTTCCATTGCACAGCATGACACAGTATTTCCATCATACAGACGAAGTAGATGTAACTAACCTCACGAGAACAGATTATAGTAGAATAGAGTGAAATAATTAGGAAGGGGTACATTTTGAGTATTACCTTATTTTTAGCTTCCTTTCTCCAGCAAGCTCTGCTTCCCTGTACACAACAGAAGCAGCTGATAAACCAAATAGCAATGATACAAATACAGTAAAACCCTGGCATTCTTATTGGACCAGTTCACTATACAGAGAAGCCTTTAGCTCTACAATTTTTGGTGACTATAATGTATGCACTCAGTGCTCTGGATATGGTAGATTATTCTGCAAAATACAGAAGTAGCTCTTAACTGTTGAGTGAAAGACTCCTAGAGGTGAATTTTCTATCCTTTAGCAAAAGAAAATGATCCCTTCCCCATGTGATCCCAAAGCCACTTACCAGTTAGAGCCCCCACACTTCTGAAGAGGCCCCCAGAGAAGCATCTAAGCCTGAGGCCGTGATGGTCCCAGCCTCAGGGGAGAGGAGGCTATGGGTGAAGAGGCTTCTCTTCTTTCCCATTCAGGATTTGCACATCCCGATCACAAAGTGGAGGACAGAGAAAAACACCTCCTATTATTCCTAGTGTTAGTCAGGGAAATACCTAAAGTTACTGATTTGCAAAACATCCTCAGGACAGAAATACTTAAAAAGAAAAATTTTCCTAGATTCGCCCCTCCTCCCAAGTCTAAATTTCACTTAGTAATGGTGGCTGGAACAAGAAGTGGAAATACCATGAGAAATTTTATTCTTGCCATATTTCCAGTGCTTTACAAAAGCGAACACTGGAAATCTCATCAAAACGTTGAACCTCGTGGGGTCGACAGCTTTGTGCTTAGACCAAAAGAGATGGTGAAGCTGGAGGAATTTTTAAGGTAGCTCTTCAGAAGAAACTCTTTGGTAAAATTGATGATTTGGGATATACATCTGTAACTTTTAGGGAAAAACATCATTTAAATCTGAACAAACAGACTTCTGAGGAATAAGTAACTCCATACCTCTACTATAAATTATTGTAAGTGTAGGTGCACAGAATTGTTTCT
The DNA here is from genome assembly GCA_020662805.1 of Glaucomys volans. Lineage (NCBI taxonomy): Eukaryota > Metazoa > Chordata > Mammalia > Rodentia > Sciuridae > Glaucomys > Glaucomys volans. The sequence continues at coordinate 84,273 of JAJEJO010005554.1, forward strand.
GAGCCAGGATGTTTTATCAGTGTCACTTGGGAGCTTTTACAAACTACAGATGCCTGGACCTCACTCTAGCGAGACCTACTGAATTGGAACCTCCAGGGGACAGGTCTCAGGAAGGTGTATTTTCAAAAAGTTCTACAGATGCTGCCTAAGAGCCACTGGTGTACAGGCAAATTGGGCTGCATGGTATAATCCACGTTTGGGAATTGTAATGTTCTCTTTTATTACCAGGAAAAAGCAATCTGTGATACCAAAAGGTTAACTGCCTGGGACTTCAGAGCTGTGTGTTTTAGAACTCTTTTTGCTTCTAGTTAACTGGATGATCTTGGTCAAGTCACTTGTTTTATTCTTTCATTCAACAAATATTTATTGGGCTTCTACCATGTTTCCAGGCACTGGGTATATACTAATGAAATAAACAGATGTTCCCTGCCCTTTTGAATCTTACTGACCAAAATGACAGACATTAATCAAAGAAACGTACCAATATATGAATAATTGTATTTAGCGTGTGTGGCCAGGCTTTAGTTTCTCATCTGGAAAATGAAAAATAGACTACCAGTTCCTTTTGGTGTGTATGCAAGGTGCTGGCAATGGAACCCAGGGCCTCATGCATGCTAGGCAAATGCTTTACCATTGAACTACAACCTCCGCCCACTTCTTTCTTTCTTTTTTTTTTAATGTTTTTTGGTAGCGGATATTGAACTCAGGGGCACCCAACCACGGAGCCACACCCCCAGTCCTATGTTATATATTTAGAGACAGGGTCTCACTGAGTTGCTTAGCATCTCACTTTTGCTGAGGATGGCTTTGAACTTGTGATCCCCCTGCCTCAGCCTCCCGCGAGCTGCTGGGATTACAGGCATACTCCACCACATCCAACCCCCAGTTCCTTTCTTTAAAAAAAAAAAAGAGAGAATTTCTTCATAAGATCCCCAATTTCTTGGCCCAACCCTCCCATTATGTCATAGGTGCATTTATTGGGAAAACACAAAATCAGAAGCTGCTATGAATCCAACTACTCTTATAAATAAATTAACATCTCATCATCAGAACATATTCTGCACAATTAGAAAAATAGTGGCACATATTGTGTGACGTGTTTTATTGACCCAGTTGGCCACAGGCACTAGCTGCATGTACAGATTTCTTTACATTGTGAAATAACTTGTGGCCTCTCAAATATTAGGAACCCACAGACCAAGTGCAAAACGTGGCCCTTGAGAAGCCATGGCTCAATCTTGCCATTGATCATTACCAATGACAGCAGGTTTTTCTCCCCAGTGAACTTAAACACAACCTCAGAAGTCTTCTTAACATACCAATCAGCTGGACCTCGCATACAAATGAAAAATTATATGCACTCCCTGGGCTAAACAATATTCTAAAGTCCTGCCAAGCTTAAAACTTCCATAGATCCATGTATTCAATTCTGCTCTCTTAAGAGACACAAATGCTTCCTCCCATCTCCACAGAAAAGTACTCCAGATATCAGAAGGCATATCGGTGGCCCCTTGGTTTCTTTTCTTTGGGAATAAACAGGTCCAGACTCTTTATCTGCTCCTCATCTATTTTGCTCTCCTGACCCCCTCCAGCCTTTGATGCTCACTCTGGGATGGGTATTTGTCATTGCCTCTCTGAAGAGTGTAAGCATGATGCTCCAAATGTGATCTGGCCAGAACACAGGGGATTCTGCAGAGCAGACATCATGACAGGGGTCCAGTGGATGAAGGATTACAGAGCAAATATTCCTAGACCCGAAACTCCCACCAATTAAAAGTACACTAGTTTTTATGCATTCTGCTGATTAACGTATTGTGATTTACACTGAGATGTATTGGCTTTCATTTATTAAAATTGCAAAATTGTTATTTACTAAATTTGAAAGATTGCCTTCGTTTGGAGGGGAACCATATCATACCTGTGGCTCATGAAGTTTCTTACCAATAAAAATGCTCAAAATGCTTTTTCTCTAGAATCTTTCTGAAATGGATGATTCTTATTTTTCATTTATCAGTTGTGCAAAATTTCAGGTTACCCTCCCTTAAGACTGGTCGTTGAGCCATGCCAAGAATTGTATGACCCTGGTAATATAGCTAAACTCCCCTCTGGGAAAATTCATTCACATCAAAATCCAAGTTATATCCATTGAGACCTGTTGGAAATGTCAGTTGATTTGCCTCCACTCCCAACTTCCTCTTCTAACTGAAATGGCCCACTGGGCTTTTCTTTGCCCCGAGTGACCACTGATTGGAGCAGGGTGACTGCCAGGCTAACTGGTGCAATTCATCCATAGATCCATCAGTATCTTTGACAACCCTTCTTGCTAAGGAATTTGGCAAATGAAGACAATAGCTATTAGCTGAACTAATCAGACCTCTCTCAGAATATGACCTGGAAGCACAGAAGGAATTTTCCAGGTGACAGAACAATGGAAAGAAGCAGACACAGGCTGCAGCTGAGTTATGTGAATGGCCACAACCTGATTTGGAAATGTAGAGTTCTCTCCTGAGACCCTTTGACCCACCTTGATTCTAATTTCACTCTCCTTGGACTCTCTGGTCCTGTTTTGGCTTCTGGATTTCCATGGGATTCCATCCCTCTTTATTCCACATGTATTTTATAATCCTGTCCCTGACTTGAGCTTCTGAAGCTCGTGAACATAAGGATCTGTTTCCCCAGACTTCATCTCACCTGACCATACAATGACTTGCTCAGTAAGATCTTAGTTTCTAAAACTACCTGACTTCTGATTTTTGCTTTCTCTCCTTTGCTCACCTGGCTGTAATTCACCACATAGCCTATTTTTCTACTTTATATGCATCCCAGTGGAACTTGATGCCTACTGGCCCTTGGTCCCTGTGGGCCCTTTCCCTGGTCCTGCCAGTCTTCAACATGCAGGTGAGGTCTGCCTAGTTCTCCAGCAAAATATCTTGAAAGAAGAAGGGATGTCACATGTGGGTGTAAAAGGAACTAATTACATATACTTATATGTTCCTCTCCAAATATGATGATTTCCTCTAGGCAAGTGCTCTCTCTCACCTACATATTCACAAAGCAATCCAGAAGCCTCAGGAAACCATTAAAAAGAAATTTATCTTCAAGTTCTCCATCATTGGATGTATGTTAGCAAACTCTTTCTTGAAAATATATATATATTTTTAGGCGTCAATGGACCTTTATTTTATTTACTTATTTATATGTGGTGCTGAGAATCGAACCCAGAGCCTCACATATGCCAGGCAAGCGCTCTACCACTGAGCCACAACCCCCAGCCCTGTAAGCATACGCTTTTAAAAAAAGGAAAGATATGTATTAAAATGAGTGCTTATAAAGAACACCCAATTTACTTAAAATATTTAAGAATTATTTTCCTTCAACAAGTGCTTCACAGCTGCCTAGCAATCACTTTATTAATCTCTCAGTGCTCTCTGGGTGTATACTTAATAGCAGCCATTCCTGAATTCCTCTAGCTTCTGTGATGGTCTTCTCTGTTGATGGTCTCCTTTTCTTTGGAAGGGAGGCTGTTTGAGGCAGGCTCCTCCTATCCGTCTGTGTATTTACACCCATCTCTTTTACCTTACTGATCTGGGAAACAAGAACACCTTCATGCATATTCTGCTCACATCCACCTTTGTCCCCTATGGGATCTGGACTTCACTTGCCACCTTTATCTCCTGCAACTCAAGGACCGGTTCCTTACCAGTCAATCACAAAGGGTGGGTTCACAAAGGACCTCAGGGGTTCAGAGTTCTTATCAGATTCTCGAAGGTCTCAAGGCACCATGCGCAAGAATACCGGATGGACAACCTCCTCACTTCTTCCTCAAAGCCTGGGGCTTCCCAGCTTCCTGCCTACCCCAGCCAATTGTAAGTTTGAGGGCAGAAGCAGAGTGGCCCCTTACTACAGAAAACATTCTAATCTCAACTCTCCCTGCTCTTAACTTTTCTCCCTCTGCCTAAAAGACAAGTGACTTCCTCTATCTAGAACAAATGCTTGACATTTGTGCCGTCATCTGCACCTCATCCTAGAGCTGGGATCCTGTCCATTTCCAGTGTGTGACCAGGAAAGCTCCATGTTTGGTTAGGGGACAGAGGAGCTGGTGGGGTGGGGGTGGGGGTGAGGAAGTTAGAGATGCCACCAGGGCTCAGTTACAGTTGGGGATACTCAAGACTGAGGCCCGCAGAGCTGAGAGGCAAGCTCCATGCAGCAGTCTGGTCTCAATACCAACAGGAACCACAGCCAGGTGCTCCTGATTACCTCATCCTCCCAACAAGGCCCAGGCTTGACATGCTGGGATTAATTCCATGCTTTTGGCTGGAGGCAAAGAAGCTGCCTCATTTACTAAGGCCTTTCTGTTGTCAGCACTTGTCGCTGGTCTTCTGCTCATCTGGATCCTCAGCTTTCCTGGTCCCTAGATATCGCTGTGCACCTCTGATGGCTTTTCTTCCTGTTATTTGTTTCCTCCTGATCTCTGACCATCAAAATCAAACATCAGACAACATTGGGATAGACCAGTATTCACTGATTATGGAATCAGGGATCCAGAAAGAACTTGGAGTCAGAAAGTAGCATCCAAGGATCCTCAAGAATGAGGAAGGAGGAAATAACTAAGGATACTAGGTAAGAGGTGGCAGATATCAGCCAGGGTGAGAGTAATATTTGGAGGACTCAAACTGAAGGCAGTTCAGTGCACATAGCCTACAGGGAAGAAGAGCAAAGGCCTCATCTCACTTGGAGATCTTAACCACTCCTGGATCCATTCTGCAGATAAGGCCAAAGAATTGGCCTTCAAAGGTCAGAGTTATTTCAAAACTAGAAGTGAAGTCTCATCTTGGTGCTCATGAGGTAAGCCTGAACTAAAAGCATGTCTTTAAATTACCCAGCACTCAGAATTGATGAGCATCTGGGTTAGCTTGACAGATGAAGGACCTTCCGTTAAGAAGCTAATGGTTCTATTTTCAGGATCTGAGAGATTTTACTGAGAAAACCCCTTTTGAAAATCTAAAAATTCTTTGGCAGTATCTTTCTAACCTCCTCCTTAGTCTACCATGCTATTTGCATTCCTCTTTGTCAGCATTTTCTCTGTCCCCGCCCCACCCCATGGCCTCACCCCACCACATTTCCTAGCCATGTGACAGACAACAGGCAGATGGGAAACTATCAAGTCCTCTCTCGGACCCATCTCTAAGTCACTTTTCTGTCCTGTTAAAAGAGTGACTAGGCTGGGGATATAGCTCAGTTGGTAGAGTGCTTACCTCGTAAGCACAAGGCCCTGGGTTCAATCCCCAGCACCACAAAAAAAATAAATAATAAAATAAAATAAAATACTTAAAAAAAAAAAAAAAAAGAAGAGTGACTAACTAGTTACCATGCTACCATGAAAATGACAACTGGAGATAACTACACGGTTTTTGGGGGGTTTTTTTCTTTATAAAAGGCCTACCGAAGTGCATTTTACTCATCAGAACAGAAAATACCCAAGCTAGATTCTGGAACTTTTTATGGCATGTTGCAGGACCAACCTATTCCATCTGCAGAGAGCAGGAGCTCTTTAGGACAGTTGCAGGGGTCAATCCGAATTGTTAATGGCCCCACTGTCAGGAAATGCTCTCATGTATCTCATTTAAATCCTTTGAATATGGTTCTCCTTCTCTCTCTAATGCAAAAATCATGTCAAAATTTTTTTTATTTTAATTATTTAAATTGCACATTCTATTGACTTTGACTAATGGAAACAACCATATGCTTTACCTTTGTACCAACCCATTGTACATTTCTCATGTGTCCTAAGATCAACTCTTTTGGTGACATTTTGTTCCAGAATTTTGCCATTATATTTCTCTTTATTAAGTGATTTGAATAGAATGAAAGTTCTCACAGTGTGGTTTTATTGAGTCTGTTTACCTCCCTATTTGGGGAGACCTATTATAGCTAATACTCAACAGCAAAATAACACACACACACACACACACAAGTGCCTAGAGTTCAACAGGAACTAAAACCCCCTCATGTCAATGTACAGAACATGTACAGTGTTATTTTTTTTAAAAATGTGTTTTGTGGTTGTTGGAGGTGGGACACACAAGAGGAGGATGGGAGAGAGTGTCATTGAAAGACTGAACTTTCAGGGATTTGAAGAAGTTGGTTTCAAAATGGAATTTATCTTCAAACCCCAAGATTATGGATTTCCTTCCAAACTGCATTCCCTACATGGTTTAGAGAATAGTTGAAAAAAATTGCTCTCCATATTTTGATTGACATTAAAAACACTGTGGAAATAGTTTGGAACTTGATCTCTTGGAGGGAAGGACAATAATCAAACTGTAGCTTTCGCCTGCAGCCTTCCCCTCACACTTACTCAAAATTATTCCAGGGAAAGAAATTCACAGGGAATTTTGTTCTCATATATCACTTCTACAAGCAGAGAGAGACATTCTCAAGAAATTATCCCCAATTTCTAAATACAAAGAGAAAAGATTAATGTATCTTAACTCCAAAGCACCACACCACATGGAATAAAATCAAATGGAATCCGTCATCTGGAGTGGTAGCCTTTCATATCCGTGCTATTAAAAATCTATCAGATTTGCCCTTCTTTCCACATAGCACCTAGTCTTCACTTAAGATCTAGCCACACATGTCTGGCTTTGCCCAACACACAAGAAGGATTTTGCTGTTTCAGTTTACAAGTTCATCTGCATAGCCTTGTTAACAGACTGAATCTATGAAGACCAAGGACTTTGTTCTTATCCACTTCTCTGGACCCTGTATTGCCACAGCACTAGAATTCCCCTGCCCTTTACAATCAGCTCTTTCTAAAAGGAATTACAGACAACTACCAACTAGCTGCCTGTACTTCTATTTAAGGTGCCCAAATACGTCTATCTTGAAATAAAAGCCAGTCTCCTTCCTTTCTGGAACACATTTCCAACATTTTTTTTTTCCATTTTTTTTTTTTTTTCCCAAATTCTCCAGGCACATTCAGGCACACTTTCAAACAGAAAAATGAGATTTCTTGAGAAATAGTTTGGTAGGAAGTTAGCTATGATTTCTCAACACACACCCACCAGCACAGCCATACTCTCGTTTTGAAGTTCTATAGAATCATGGTAGGCATCCTCTGTCTTGGTAAATATCAGATCAGTGACATTAACTCAACCATCACTAGTGCTAGAACTCTCTGACCTTATTTTTTTTCCAGCTCCGAAGTTCAGCTCTTAAATATGTTTGCAGAGTAACATAGAAATGCATGTGGTTAAAAAACAAAAACAAACAAACAAAAAATCACTTTTTGGCTTCTCACCAACCTAAAAAGTTGTTGTTCTTACTTTTAAAGCAAAATTCCTTTAAGTGTCTGATAATAAAAGATGCAGAAGAAGCTGGTGAGTGGCCCAACCCGCCTGCTAACCCTGGCCTTTGGTCATCAGGTACAAACCCAAGTCCCTCTCCTAAACAAAAGGACATCTGAAGCAGTCACCAGTGCTCCCTGATACAAGTCACTATGTGATCTCTCCTCTTGTCCCAACTCCAGAAACAGATCCTGAAACTTCATCCTGTTTGCCTTCTGGGAACATCTGCAGGCTGGTGAAGCCGAGTCTGGCTCCGGGAATTTACATGGTCTATTGCCTTGAACGATCGATCTTGTATGTCTGGCTACCTTGGCCGGGAATGTTGACTGAAACCCAAAGGAAGTCCCCAGCTTCTCTGGAAAAGAAAAGAGAAAGGCCCCCGTGCCTTACCTCTTGGGCTGAAATCTCTTCCCCAGGACTCCGTGGGAAAGGAAGGGCTGATCCCTTTAAGCAGGAGCACAGCAAGGGAGCAGCGGGCAGGCAGGCAGCCGAATGCACACTGCTCTATTCAATAAAACTGCAGACCGCCCTTCCTTGGCCCCTCCCCGAAGTCCATGCTAAGTGAACACAAACCCCTATGTTTACAGCCCGCAGTCAGTGGTATGCATTGTCCTGTAGCTCTCTAATAGGCAGCCAATGACGACACTCCGGCCAAGGTGATGCCGTGGGCCTGTGCAGATGCCTGTCATTCCCCAGGCATGCTCAGGAAATCACTCATCAGAAAAACCAAGACCTAAAAAGCTCCGAAACGCCGAGCAGGCTGCCAAAACCAGCCTGCTCCATGCCCTTTTTTGGTTATCCTTAGCAGGGCCTCTGGAAGTGGATCCATTGTCAGGAGCAATCATAAGAAATGTTCATCTTGGAGAAAGAGGCTGTCTTGTAGGACACAAATGGAGCTTTAAAAAGAAAGCAGTCTATGAAATGAAAATTAACAGATATGTTTATGGGGGTTGGGAGTGGGGAAGGCTTTTTCGTGGAGGGCGCCTTCATCCTGTATTTCTTCTCAAAGTCGTTCCAAGTACAAAAATGAATTTAAATTGTTATGCAATTTGGAAACCTGAAATAGACAAGACCCAGGTCTGCTGTACAGGCTAAATTGTAGCCTGGAAGAGGCACAGCCCCCTAAAATATGTCTACATGTGTTATAAAAACAACTGACAAAAAAAAAAAAAATGTGCATTGGTCTTTTTTAGCAGGCAAGGTTGGCCAGAATAAACCTTGTGCTAGAAGCTCTGCCGGGGAGGGTCCTAAGGGTTGGTTTGTCACAGCAACTACCCCCACCATGCCTTTTTATTTCCTGTCGTGGCAGTGGGGAGATAGTGCTAGAGGTTGATCTGTAACAGAGAGGGCCAGCACCTGCCTTGTGTAGAAGGATGCATATGCTCCCAGGTGAGACTGATGTTCCAGTAACTTCTTCAAAGAGTGTGCTAAGGGAGGGTCAGAATTAGGAGATGCTCAATTAGAATGCAGTTAACCAACCCACACATGCATTCAATTGTGGTCTGGTACTGCTTAGTACTTAATTCAATAAAAAATAATTTTTTGGAGTACCTACTATTTTTCAGGTCCAGGGATAGATGCAAAATGTATCTCATTATTTCTATGTGTTTGGACAGTGATTCATCACTGACGAAGATTTAAATCCCCTGGCTGCAAGTCCAGAGGCTTGGTCTTCAAAAAGTGAAGGTTTTCTTTAAAAAAGTCTTTTCCTGTTCATGAAGATCTGAGTTAGAAATGATCTGTATTGAGGAAAAGCCCCTGCCCCTTATGTTTTGTTCAGAACATTCTGAAGAAGCTGGTTCACATGGGTGGTTTCCTTTTTCAGTCCTCCAGCCATTAAGAAGTTACCCAGAAATATCTATGGAGACTCTGTACACTCTTTTTTTTTTTTTTCTTTTTTTGTACTAGGGATTGAACCCAGAGGTGCTTAACCACTGTTAGTCAGCTTTTTCGCTGCTGTGACTAAAAAACCTGACAAGAATAATTTTAAGGAGGAAAAGTTCATTTGGGGGCTTATGGTTTCAGAGGGTTCAGTCTAGACAGCTGGCTCCATTCCTCAGGGCTGGAAGTGAGGCGGAACATCATGGCAGAAGAGGGTGGGGGAGGGAGGCAGCTCACAGGATGATCAGAAAGCAAAGAGAGAGCAAAGGTCAGTTCACCACAAACCCCAAAGGCATGCCCCAGGGACCCACCTTCTCCAGTCACACCCTACCTACCTTCAGTTATCACTCAATTAATCCCTTCAGGGTTAATTCACTGATTGGGTTAAGGTCCTATAACCCAATCATTTCTTCTCTAAACCTTCTTGCATTGTCTCACACATGAGCTTTTGGGGGACACCTATCATCCGAACCATAAAGATCACTGAGCTACATCTCAACCCCTTTTTATTTTGAGACAGGGTCTGGCTAAATTGCTGAGGCTGGCCTTGAACTTGTGATCCTCCTGTCTCAGCCTCCTGAGCGGCTGGGATTACAGGTATGTGCCACCACCACCCCCCTGGCACTCATCTCTTTCTTAGGAAGACTGTTTATTCCCTCCCCTCTTCCCAACTACCACTGCAGAAAAGAGCCCAAAAAAGCTACCGCAAAGATCACTGGGAAGAGGGAGAGGTAGGCTTCAGGCACCCTAAGTTGGAATCAGAATGCACTTTCCCAGAGAAGCTGAACAAATAATTGGTTGGTGGGAATAGTACAGTCTGAGTTACATTTCAAATTCACTGTAGCTCAACCAGCATCTGTGCAGCACCACCATTTATAAAATGGTTCCTATGGGAAAATGTTTTCTGATTCCAAATAAATGATTTGAAAATAAACTTTTGGAACACAACCAGTTTTCTTGCTGGGGACATCCCATATCTGGACAGGTTGTAAAGAGAGAATAGTACTTTTTAGTGTGGGGAACGGCCGAGCTTGGAGACTTTGCAGGGCAGATCTCAGCGAGTTCTGAAAACAATTTAATGAGTGAGGTCTGCATAAAGATGTGACCTCTGTCCAGAGATGTTCTGGCAGCGTGATCTCCATGCAGTGTCGCCCATAATTCAGGGAGTCCTGTTCGAAAGTGCTATTTTCCATTGTGGCAGCTGATTATAACCCGAGCGATACTCTCCTCAGTTGTATGAGGAATGTCCTTTGGTTGAACAGCATCAGGGCACAATTTTGCAATCAATGAATAAAATAAGTACCAGCTTTCCAGAGGAAAGAAAAGTTGTACTACAAATGGGGAAACTATTATCAACAGGAAACATGCAAGGGACATGCATTTTGCATGGTTTCTAGAAGATAAACGGCTAAATATTTTTGGGTTATGCCTTTGGAAAAAAAGAAGTGTGCTTCCCTAGATAAATTCTGAATACCTAACATACAGCATATAGTGGATGAGCGATTACAAAGCCCTTATATGTGTTCAAAGGTGGACTTTCTGTGGAAGAACTTAGATTGGAAGAATAATTCAACACATTTCATGGACTCTACACCATGATATAGAAAATACCTTCTTTAGAATGAAATTATGGCATTTGCAGGTAAATAGATGGAACTAAGTGAAATAAGCCATCCCCAAAAACCAACAGCCGAATATTTTCTCTGATAAGCAGAAGCTGATCCATAGTGGGGGGTGGGTAGGGAAGAACGAAGGAACTTTGGATTATGCGCAGAGTAGTGAGGGGAGGGGTGAAGCGGTAGGGATGGGCAGGATGGTAGAATGAGACAGACATTATTACCCTATATACATGTATGAAAAAAATATTTTTAAATATTTATCACTGTCAACAAAAGATAATGAAAAAAAGTAGAAACAAACAAACAAAAAAGACTTGGCCACAAAAAAAAAAAGAACAGAAAAAGAAAATTCCTTCTTCTTTTGTCATCCTGCTTTTTAAAAAAACAATCCAAGATTTTTAAAAAGGAAAGGAAAACAATAAAAATATATATGTTGCCAATTGCTGCTGTGGGAAATTTTACTTTCATAGTATTTACTTTTTCCAGAGGTCATTTGTAAACAAAACTAAAAATATGTAGGATTTATATAGGAAATTCCTGTGGAATGTATTTCCCGCGTGGGTCATCCCAGAAAAGAACAGCTTGTCTATCATAGGATATATCCACCTAATCAGACTATAGTAAATCTAAAGAGACATTTGGAAACATCTGGATGATTCATTGCAATTTTTTTTTTTTTTTGATTCTCAGCATTTTTCTAACATACAAGTTAAAGTTCAGCAATTGTATTTTGTTTGTGTGTCTATTTGGGAAAATTAGAATCATTTCATTAGAATCAGTTCATTTAGTCCATGAAATATCTATTGCTTGAAAATATGGACTTCATTGAATAGAAAGGATTTGAAACTATTAAAAGGTAGCAGAAATCCCTCCCCGCATTCTTTTAGTCCAATGAAACCTTTCAACACCCGAGCTGATAAAACAATAAAAGCAAACTGGTAGAATCCTGATATGCACAAGCAATTAATTTAAAAATATAACTATGGGTAAATGGCAGAAAGATCAGTAGAGTAGAAGGAAGAGACCAGAGTCAGTGGGGAGGGAGAGGGGAGATCCTGGGGCCTGAATTAGAATACGATGAATTCCATGCTTTTATAATTATGTCAGCATGGATTCTACTGTCATGTACAACTAAAATGAACCAATTTGAAAAAAGGAATGCTGATATGAAAATTGGACCATAAAGTACACACACACACACACACACACACACATACAGATTCAGACTAAATGCACAAGCCTAGATTTTTAAAAATTAGCAAATTGAATCCAACACTGTAAAAAATAACAGAAAAGACCAATGCACAGATGGCACAAAATCTGAAAATTTGTTGATTATAATATACTACATTAGCAGTTTAAGAGTTAAAAAAAAGTAAAAAAGAAAAGAGAAGGATCATATCAGTAGACAAAGAATAATATTTGGTAAAATTTATAATCACTTGCAGAGAAAAAAAATTCTTGGTAACTAGGAAGAGAATCTCTATGAACAAAATCTGTTACAAACATCATGCTCATTGATGAAATGTTAAAATCATGTTCATTATAACCAAGGGGGGAAAAAAAAAAAACAGCCAGGCGCGGTCATGCATACCTGTAATCCCAGCAGCTTGGGAGGCTGAGGCAGGAGGATTGCAAGTTCAAAGCCAGCCTCAGCAATTTAGCAAGGCCCTAAGCAACTCAGTGAGACCCTGTCTCTAAATAAAATACAAAACAGGGCTGGGGATGTGGCTCAGTGGTGTGTCCCTAGGTTCAATCCCTAGTACAAAAAAACAAAACAAAACAAAAAAACAAGGATAACCACCCTCTGATACAATTATAAAATGTGCTAGAAATCCTGACCAAGACAAAGAAATAGAAAACAGAGCCACTGGAATTAGGAAGAAAAATAAATGTTTTTATTTGCTATGATATGATCTTTACATAGAAAATTTAAGAGAATCTATAACCATATTGGAACCAACAAAAGAGCTTAGCAGGATTGTTGGAAATTCAAATTCAGTAGGCAAAAATTCAGAGTCCCTGTAACCAGCCAGCTCTCATTTTTAAATATAACAGAAGAAAATTCATAATAACAAGAAGTACATTATCTAGGAATAAATGTAATAAAATACATGTAAAAGTTTTCTAAACCTGAATTAAGGACATGAAATATCCAAATAAATAGTGAAGTATAATCTTGTCATGAATGGCAAACCTCCAAATTTTAAAAATAGAAATTATCTTCAAAGTAATCTAAATTTTTTTCCTATTAAAATTCCCAAATAATGTATATTTTGTAACAATTGACAAAGCAATAGTAAATACAGAAAAGTAAACATCTAAAATTAGGTAACAAAAATTTAATAGATCAGTTCTGTTCTAATTAAGACAAACCTAGAAGTAGACCCAAGCATACATAGAAAAGCCTTAAATAGTAATAAAGCCTTTAAAATCAGAGGGAAAAGGAAGGACTAGTCTATCAGTGGTAAGGTTACAATAGATTATGTGAAAACAGTCAACTTTAATTCACAAGTCCTGTTTCACACTAACGCTAGGACACATGGAAAACAAAACTTGGAAAAATCGTGGATAAATATTTTTATCATAGGATATGGAACATGAAAAGCCGAACTTAGAAATGCAAAGACTGATAAATCTGAGGACATGATTGAATGTGGGAGCCCAAAAAAGCAACGCTTATTTCTGTTTCTTCTCTAAAACAAAATGATAGTAAAGAAATAAAAGCCATGAATAAGTCCTACAAGGCAAAGAGTCTTGGAAAAGAATCAACGGGAGTCCAGATGTCAGCCAAAGTCTGGAATATGGAAAATGGACAGAGCGTTGGTAATTGACTGAACAGAGCTGAGAAATAAAATCTGGCACGTGGATTGGAAGTCAACTAGATAGAAGATGCTGACTGGAATATGAGAATCAGGAAAAGCCCAGGATTTGGCAGCTCTGGGAGCTCTGAAGGTGTGGGTGGAGCAGAGAACTGGGCTTGGCTGAAAATCAGAATAGGGCACAGGGAGCAATCCAGGTAGCTTCCTCACCTCGACACCACCAGATCAACACCCTCTCTCAACCAGGCAGAGTCCTACCTGGAACTGCTTTTAAAAGGCCACTCTCAGAGGACTGCTCATACACTGTTGGTGGGAATGCAAATTAGTACAGCCACTATGGAAAACTGCAAATAATCACAGAGTACCAAACTCAGAGGGGAAAGGGTAGACATTTTATTAATGGTAAGGTTGCAATCAATTATGTAGAAGCAATAACTACAAAAAACTAGAAATATAACTACCATATAATGCAGCAATCCCACTATTGGATATTTATCCAAAGGAAATCATTATGCTGAAGAGGCATAATGCACTTCTATGAAGCACTATTTACAATCAATAGACAAGATATGGGGTCAACCTGTGTCCATCAGCTGATGAAAGGATAAAGAGAATGTGGTATATACACACTGGAATACTATTCAGCAACAAAAAAAAGAATGAAATCCTGTCATTTGCAGCAACAAGAATCAACTTGGAGGAAATTATATGAAGTGAAATAAGCCAGGTACATAAAGACAAATACCACATGTTCTCACTCACACGTGGAAGCTCAAAGCTGATTTCCTGATCTCAGGGAAGCCGAGAATAGGAGTGGTTACAAGGACCTAGAAGGATAGAGGGGGGAGGCTTAGAGAGAGGAAGGTTAATGAGTTCAGAAGTGCAATTGGTGGAGGCAACTTCTAATCTTTATAACACAGTAAAATAACTATGAATGACAACAGTTAATTGAATATTTCAAAATAGCTAGTAGAAACATTGAATGTTCTCAGCACAAAGATATGAGGTGATAGACGTGCCAATTACCCTGATCTGATCATTATACATTGTACACATGTATTGAGATGTTAAACGTAACCTATAAGTATGTGAATTACTATGTGTTGATAAAAAAAAATTTTTTAAAAATAAAAGACACTTATTTTTTATTTTTAGTTACACAGTAGAATGTATTTTGGCAGAATATACATAAAGTATAACATATTCCATTAGGTTCTCACTCTTGTGGTTGTACACACGTGGAGTTACCCTGGTAATAAATACAAACACAAGGCTAGGAAAGTTATTTCCAATCAATTCTACTGTCTTTCCTATTCCCCTCCCCCTCCCTTCCCTTCATTACCCTTTGTATAATCCAATCTATTTCTATTATTCCCCTCTCCACAAATCAGAGAGACCATTTGGCCTTTGGTTTTTTTGGGATTGTCTTATTCCACTTAGCATGATATTCTCCAGTTCCATCCATTTACCTGCAAATGCCATTATTTGATTATTTATGGCTGAGTAATATTCCATCATGTATATGTACCACATTTTCTTCATTCATTCATTGAAGGACACGTAGTTTGCTTCTATGGCTTGGCTATTGTGAGTTGAGCTGCTATAAACATGGTTGTGGCTGGGTCACTATAGTATGCTGCTTTCAAATAAAAGACATTTTTAGAGAACAGAAAAGAACTCTTGCAAATAAAAAGGATGGCAGAATTTTATAAACATTCAATTCAAGAAATGAAAGATAAAGTTTAGAAAAATCTTACAGAAAAAGAGAAGATGGAAAAAGGAGAGTAAAGATTAAAAAGTCAACATCTGGAGTGTTCCTGGAAAAGAGGATAGAAGAACTAGGGAGAAAGAAATTGCTAAAGGAAAGAGTAAGTTTTATCAAAACCAAAGACAAAAATTTCCTGTGTCAAAGGGCCCACTGGGCCAGTGCAATGAAAGAAAACATTGCTGCTGTTTGTGTGTCTCCAGGAGTGCCATGTGTTGGACATTTCATCCCCAAATTCATGTGTTAATGGTATCTAGAGATAGGGACTTCGGAAAGTAATTAGAAGTAGATGAGGTCTTAAGGGTGGGGCTCTCATGATGGCTTTAGCATCTTTATAAGAAGAACAGACCTGAGCTAATACGCTTGCTCTGTGTCACCATGCTATGATGCAGTAAGAGAGCTCTGACCAGGGCCTGCACTGTGCTTTCGGACTTCTCAGCATCCAGAATTGTGAGCTAAGTAAACCTCTCTTCTTAGTAATTTACTCCATCTCAGGTATTCTCTTATAGCAACAGAAAATAAACTGAGACAAATGTATTTCCTCCTGAAGTTATCAAGTTTTTGAGGCTAATCTCCACCCAAGGAGGAAAAACTACGTTGAAGTGAAAGCTAGAAACCTAGAACAAAGATAAGGATCAGGAAATAGAGGATGCAAACCCAGGATAGAGGTGAGAGGTAGCTGTGCAATCATGGCGAAAGAAAATCCCAGGACAATAGCTGTATAACCGGTTGAGGAAGCAATCAGAGGACATTGGAGCAAAGGGCTCCGGAGGGTTGTTTTAAGGAAAAGCCAACTCAATGAATGTACCAATAGATTCTTTCATGAAAGAAAATAAGTCAATGTAAGATTGGGGTCATCATAATTACGAAAAGACAAAGCATTTGTACAAGAAAGGGAAAGAAATCATTGGATGCTATTGTTCAATAGGAGAAAAATTAACACAATCATCAATTGATTTCACCCAAACAAGAATGATGAGATCAAGTTTTAAGGGCAAGAGCAAGTCTGCAGGATGTGGGCAGATAAGAGTGCTAGCCCTTCATTTTGCTTAGTAGGATATCTACAGATAATGTCTTCAACTGCACCTTTAATAAACAGCAGAACATGATGTGCTTGAGAAATATGGAATTGAATACCTGAAAGGACAACAAAGCGGTTTGTTCATTCTCTCATTCATTCACTGAAAAACTGATGGGCTTCTACCGCACGCCAAGGTCTGTTCTGGGTGCTATGAATTAAATCCATTCTGATGGTGGGAGACAGACAAACATATTAATCAATCTAATAATACATAAGATCAGGCTGTGGATCGTGCCATAAGAAGATAGTAAGAAAGGATAAAGGAATAAAGAGAAACTGAGAAGTCTTTTTTAAAAAAGTTTTCCAATAAAAATATGAACAGGGTGGAGGAATGAAGAGAGAACATATAAAGGAAAAGAGTTCCGGAGGCAGGAACAGCACGGGCACAGTAGCAGAACAGAGGACTTGGGGAGGGTGATAGACAATGGGGGCTCAGTTCACCCAGGGCCTCGGGTCATGGCCAGGACTTCTGGTTATGCTATAAGATGGGAAAGTCACTGGAAGATTCTGAGCCTGAAGAAAAACTAAATCACTCTGACTGCCTTGCAGAAACGAGCTGGCAAAACTACAAGAAGAGAAGCAGAAGAAAACTATTCCCTCCTCATGGGCAGGAGGCACCTGCTGGGGCTGGGGCATTGGAAGTTGGGGCAGCTGAGAAAGTATTGGATTCCAAACATGTCAAGGCTCACTGATGGTTTGGGTGAGGGATGTGAAAAGGAGAAGAGGCAGAAATGTCTTTATTATGGCCTGGAGAATTGAGTGAATGGTTGACTCTCCAATGACATGGGAGGCATAGATTGGCAGCGAGGGCTAGAGATCATCTTCACTCTGAGTCACCCGAGTGGGTGGTGCCCAACTCAGGCGTGCAGGGAAGGGTTGGAGCCTGAGTGCATGCTGGAGGGCTGTCACACTGCCCACAGTCTGCAGACCAGGAAGAAGTTTCCTGGGAGTGCAAAGCATGAGGAGCAGAGGTGCGAGAACTGACGCCCTGCCATCTAGAGCCCCAGAAAAGAAGACTGGGAAGAAACTGAGAGCCAGGCTTAGGAGGATCACTTCTAGGAATGGGTGGCTTGGAGGACACTTGCTTTTTGCAAAAAAGCCATATAACATTATTTAACCTTTAAAATAATATTGCTTGTGACATATTGGATGATTGGAATCCGCTATTTACTTCCTCTTTTCACAGGCTTAAACATTCATATTCTTTGCCAGGTGTCTTTGCAGTGCTTGCAGTTGGTGACCCTGAACATGCGATGGTGTGCCTGTCCAAAGGGGAGGCTTGAAGAGGCTTTTGCCTAGAGCATCTGCACTTCACCATGATGACATGTCCAACGTGGTGGGCTAAAGGTGCTCCCTACAAATGACATGTTCATCCGGAACCTGTGAATTTGAACTTATTTGGAAATAGAGTCTCTGCAGATGTAGTTAAATGAATGATCAGGATATGACCAGACTCCATTAAGGAAGTGGGCTCTCATCCAATGACAAGGGCCTTTGTAAGGAAAAGAGGGAGTTTTGAGACAGGAAAGACAGAGGAGAAAGGGACGTGAAGATAGAGATGGAGCGTGGAGTAACTCCTGTGCGAGCTTGGGATTGCCGGTGACCAGCAGAAGCTACAAGAGAGACAAGGACAGATTCTCCCTGGTGGCCTCCAGAACAGCCACCAGCCCTGTTGACACTTGGATGTTGGACTCCAGGCCTCCAGAACTGCAAGAGAGTAAATGCCTGCTGTTTCAACCACCCGGTCTGTGTTAATTTGTGACAGCAGCAAGGAACTAATCCACCCCAGACAGTGGCTGCTCTGCGGCTCGGTCTCCAGAAGAAGAAGGCAAGACAGAAGGAGCTGGGCTGGGCCAGAGGGCCCACCAAGACCAACTGAGTCACTGTGTACCCAGGCCTTGTGTGAAGGGAGCAAGGAATAAACATTGCTGGCCACGGGCCACCTAGATGTGGGAACATTTTTTGCAATGAAAAAAGAAAAAAACCCGAATACTTATAAAGTTAGAATTAAATAAGAGAAAAGAATTGATTACATCAAGACGTAAACATTTTTATTCAACAACGGCCACAATATATAAAGTGAAAGGACCAGCCAAGAGAAAATTTTCAGTGTAAAAAATAAAGGATTCAAATTTAGTCTATCGAAGAATAACTATAAATCAGTCGAGAGAGAGAGAGAGAGAAAGAGAGATCAATTTAAAAATGGATGTAGGATAAAATAATACACATAAAAGATGCAACTGGATGCGGTGGCACACGCCTGTAATCCTGTGGCTCAGAAGGCTGAGGCAGGAGGATCAGGAGTTCAAAGCCAGCCTCAGCAACTTAGCAAGGCCCTAAGCAACTCAGAGACCCTGTCTGAAAATAAAATACAAAGAAAAGGACTGGGGATGTGGCTCAGGGATGGAGTGCCTCTGAGTTCAATACCCAGTACAAGAAAAGAAAAGAAAAGATGCAGAAGCCCAAAGTCTTGAAATGATGCTTAGCCTCAGGAAAATGCAAGTTATAACAGTGGCACAAGTTCACGTCCCCCAGAATGCTAAAGAAAAAGAGTTGGATCAAGCCAAACTAAATGTTTTTATGACGGACAGAAATAAATTCTTACACATTTCAGATAAGAGAGAATATCAGTGTATTTACTTTGCAGAGTGATGTGGCCCAATTTAGAGACAATCAGTGTGGGTTTTCTCTATTTCTAGGTATATCCTCTTCAGAAATTCCTACAGTCTAGAGAAGACCTGTAGAAGGGGGCACATCAGAATATTGTAACAATGAATGGTGAATGGTGTCAAAAATCCCCACAGCTGTCAGCAGGAGGCGCTACACAAACTGGTAGAGGCAGGAGCATCACATAGTCGCTCAAAGGTATGACTACATGCACCCGGATCTCGAAGAATGTCCAGCGAAAACAAAACAAAAGCAAACCACAAAATAAAACAAAACATTGCAATTGGAATAATTCCATAGTATGGATTATTTGCGGATACATTTGGGAGCAGATGGTGGTTGCCTATATAAGGAGGAAGAGAGGAGAATGGTACTAGTCATGAAATTAAGGAATTTAAAATGTATCTGCCATGTGCAAAAGAAAATAGAGCCGAAGCAATCATGACAAAATTATGACATTTGTTAATCCTGTAGAGCATGGACACAGGTGTTTGTTATCTTTAAACTTCTTGGGGGGTTTTTTTGTTAATTTTTTTTTATTTTAGTTCATTGTACACAAATGGAGTACAACTATCATTTTTCTGGTTGTACACAAAGTAGAATCATACAGTTTGCATATTTATACATATACATAGGGTAAAGATGTTTGTCTTATTCTATTATCTTTCCTTCCCTGCCCCCTCCCCACCCCTCATTTTCCTCTATACCATCCATCCCTTCTCCATTCTTCCCGTATCTCTCCCTCCCCCCGCTATGTGTCATCAATCACTTACAAGAGAAATCATTTGGCCTTTGGTTTTTTGGATTGGCTTATTTCACTTAACATGATCTTCTCCAATTCCATCCATTTACCTGCAAATGTCATAATTTTATTATTCTTGATGGCTGAATAATATTCCATTGTGTATATGTACCACAGTTTCTTTATCCATTCCTCTATTGAAGGGCATCTAGGTTGGTTCCACAGTCTAGCTATAGTGAATTGGGCTGCTATAAACATTGATGTGGCTGCATCACTGTAGTATCCTGATTTTTTTTTTTTTTAAAACTGGTGTATAGGCAAGACCTCTTCTCCCCAGAGCACTCAAACCTGGTCAGCCATGTGGCATTAGGAAAGGCCATCACCTTCCTTGTCCTCAAATGCAGTTTGCTCAGGGCATCTGGCTAGCAGGAGTGGATCTGCCCTGGCTGTGAGGTCCCCAATGTGGCCATCCATTTGAACTAAGGCATTGACATCAAAAACATCAGCAGTTACTCTTAAAAGGTGCTTAGCCTGGCTTAGCACCTTGACACTTGCTATATGAGTAGGGTGCAGATGAACTGAGAGCCCAGGCTGACCCATTTTGATGGGGCCAGTCTCTCAGGGCCTAGGTGGAAGAAGGGCATTGATTGTCTGGGCTAAGGGTGAGCGCCTGACAAAGTGGGAAGAGGGTGTGATTGGAGAAGACTGTGCAGAAGAAAGAGCACCTGGAACAAATGGTGTCTTTTCCCACCTCAGCAGAACAGAACTGGTCAGTCCCCTCCATCTCCCTGTGGGAATCCTCTGTCTCCTTATTTATTAGAGAGGGTGGTTAGATTTCTCTGTGGTTTTCACCTTTCCCAATTCACCCATATTCAGTGGCACTGGATTACCCAACTCTCAGAAGATGCAAAAACAAAGAAAAAAAATCCATCTGTGAGAAATTGCTCTCCAGGGGAGAGTCACTCAGAGCTATGGCTGGATTTTTCTGCTAGCTCATTCATTCATTCATTCATTCACCCACCATCTGAGCATCTGTTACCTACAAGGCTTAGAGTCAGGCTCTGGCCTTTTGCAATCTTACAGAAACCTGACGTCTTGGGTAAAGAACTGCTGTTCCGCTGGGGAAGCTCTGACATGTGCATAAGACAGAATCCAGGCTGGTGGGTCCTGAGAGAGCCCCTCGCTCTGCACACACATGTTTACCCAGCTGGGCACGTTTCTTCTTCCTGTCCATGCCGAATGAAGGCTGTCTGAAATCCAACCAAGACCATGTGGTAGGGCCTGGCCTGGCCTCCCAACCAGAACACACATCCTTTGCTCATTTCAGGGGAGGGGGGAGCCGATCTCATAATTGGCTTTGCATTGCATTCATACTTTCGAGGGGTGCAAATAAGAAAACATTTCAAATATTTGATCTATTTTGGGCGAGGTTCTGTAGCTTTGGCCTTGCACACTGTCATCGGAGAGGCAAGAAGGCATTTATTTCTCTTGGGGGGCAGACTATTTTTAAGATCCAAAAAAAGAAAAACAAGGAGAGAAAACAGATTTTCAAAGAGTCTGGTAATAAGTGGAGAAAGATGGCTGTTTGGATCAAGCACAGTGTGTCTAACCACTAATCAAGCTGTGCTCGGGTTGATGGTTGAATGTGAGAGAGAGAGGGAGAGAGAGCACCAGAGAGAGCTGAAATACCTCCAGGGCCTCCACATCCCTCCTCTTCTGAGCCTTCCTGGGCTTTCAGTTCAGCTTCCTTTCACCAGGTCCCTCTTCCCCACGGGTCTCTTCCTTGGACATGTCTCTAACCGTGCCCAAGGCTTGTGGAAAAAATACCTTTGACTGACTCTTGTTTCTTTTAGCTTCACTCTTTTCTTTCAGGGTCAAATTTCTTCAAATGACTAGTTAATGCTGCAGACCCTCCTCCCCATCTTCCATGACCTCATTTCTTGGTCCCTGGCCATTTTGTCTTCAGCTTGCCTCCCTCTTCCCATTGGTTCTCTCTGGGATCCTCAGGCTGAAGTCCTTTCTGCAGTCCTACCCCACACTCCTGAACCCCTCTTTGTTCTCTCCTTGTCTTTGGTGGCTCCTGACACCCACATCCAGCCAATTGTCCTGTCTCTCTGGCCTCTTTGATTTGTCCTTTCTTGCTCCAAAAAGTGGGCCTCTCCAGGGCTCAGACCCGAACTCTCTTTTAGAGACCAATAACATGTACCTCTTTCACAAGGCACATGTAGGACTCAATGAGATAAAATGTACGTGAGGTTGCTTTGTGAACTATATGTTCATCTATTTGTTCATGCAACAAACATTGGTGAAGTGTCTCCTCCATGTGAAACTTTTCTCAGTCCCGGGAACACATTGATGTTGTACTAGACAGTCTACCTGCTCCTTCCCATAAAAGGGGTTTGCTTATTGCTGTCAGAAATACATGGAATCACATACATGCAGAAAAATGTGGCAAGTGTTCTCCTAAAAATTATGTCCAGTGAGGGTCACACAGAGCAGTTAAGGAGGAAAAGGCCATTTCTAACTTAGTGGGGTTTTTAAAAAGTATTCTCATATTTATGTATGAAATATATATGTGTATGTTTTCATATATATTATCTTGTGATAAAAGAACATGCATTTTTAACCCTGACTTTCTGTTCTCATCATGATTAAATGTACTTGCCTGAAAAACTTCATCTTTCTACCAATAAGAGAAAGTCAAAGCATGGCTAAGTGTTTTAGGGTGATCTAGAACCACTTCTCTGTGCTTGTCTTGGGATTCCAGGATAAATCCTCTCTCCCTTCTGCTCTGATCTGCTCAACTCCCACATTTCCCCAGGATGGAGTGCACCTCCTGCCTCTGTGACTTGGGTCTTGTCCCTTCCCACCTCACACCTGCCTGAGGCCTTTCCAACTGATATCACCTGTTCCAGACCCACCTAAAAGCATCCTGAAATCCCAGAGCCCAGCCAGACCCACTCATTTTCTCTTCATCATTTGTTGACTTCAATTATTTAATTTGATTGTGTTTAGGTATATCTTATTTCCCTGTGTGGAATAATTAAATAATGACTAGCTAATTAATAATTGATTGAGCCATGGTTAATGAGTTGATTAATTAATAACATATTTCTTGAATGCCTGTTATGTGTTATATAGTTGTAAACAAGATAAATATAAAACTTTTAAAATAGAGACCATATCATATAATCAAGGGTAATATATCATACCTATTTTTATTTCTCTCTCTCTTTTAAACTAGAATTTTAAAGTGCAAACAAAATATTAAGGTATCTTGATAAAAAACTATGTACGTACAATTGTTCACAAACTCAGTACCAAAGCTGAGAATTCGAGTCAGTGCCTGGAGAATGGTGAGTGAGGGTTTGGGTGGAGGCCAGGAGCCCTGGGGTTTCATTGTTGCTCCCCTAATTAAGAGATGCAGGTGACTGGAGGAGGGAACCAAGAGCACAGTCCTCCCACATGCCCATGAATACCAGGCATACCACAAAGGGAACTATCCATGTAAGGACTTCTGGGGACACTTTGTTCACATGATTCTTCTGGAAGGTAGAAAGTGCAGCCATAGTAATAAAGAAGACTCTGGTGTGGCTAGAGTTTGATGTAGAGTGCTGATTAACAAAGAAGGAACTATGTCGTGAGCAGGAACGTGGAAGAGGCCATTTGAACCATGTTTCCTGTCCATGGTGTGTCCTTTCAGGACCAGAGAAGCAGGTGTTAGGAAAAACTTTCACCCCAAACCCAAGATGCTGACTGATTTAGAAGGAAGATTCCAGCATTTTGTGACAGCTGAGAACTTCCCAGTCCTGGGAGATACTTCTGTCTGAAGATCTAGACCTCAGTGCCAGGAGAACTTACTCTCCCTAAATTAGCACTGAAGAAATATATCAATATATTCTTCTTCATAATGCTCTAAAACATCAGCCTTCTCTTTGCTTGACATTTATAATGGCTTCTTTTAAGTTATAGATCTCGCATTTCATATGACTTCTAAGTGAATTTCTCCTGGTGTTCTAGATGAATCTATATCCTTAGAAAGAGTATCTCTAGAACACCGTTGAATGGAGAATTTCTGGGAAATTTTCACTTAAGTTGATTACTTATATGTGACTCTTCCTCTAGAAAGATAAATAGTTGATAGATGAGATGTATATATGGAGATAAAGGTATAGTTGGTAAACATATAGATTTTGACATAGATGTGGATATAGATATAGGTTAGTATTAGTTTCTGTATTCCAGAACCTACTAACATGAAATGTTACGGATTGATGAATTTTAGAGAATTGTGATGTTTTCATCTTGTTCCCAAATTTGAGATTCTTCTTACTTTGGGCAATGTTATCTAGGAGAGCTTTCACCCACTGTCCCAAACCAGCTCTCTAACACTCTCCCCCTCCCTGAAGAAAACAAATGCTTGAGTTTGGTCAGGTTCAAGGAGACCAATGTGCATATTCTAGACCCAAGGGACTAAAACCTTACTGTGTATCTATTTAGGATCAGATGCTAGAGCATCACCAGGTTGGAGCAGAAGGAGAGCTGGGGCTACACAAACACAGGACAGTATCTTTATTTTTGACTCCCATTCTCTTGCACTTCCTCTTCATTTTGCTGGAATGGGCTTTGGACTAGCCTTCTTTCCTCAATGGAGTGATAAGATCCAAGATCCAATGGTAGATTCAATTGTAGTCCAACCAAACTCTCTTGGGGGTTTGAAGCCTTGGCTCTATGTAATAGATAAAGTGATCCCTCACCCAGCACTGGACTCTACATATTTCTTCTCTTGGGAATGTGCCTGATGGTAGAGATCCAATTTGAATATTCCCAGCTTCATGCTAAATACCATCCCCTTAAGACTGTATATAGATTGTAAATAATTTTAAATTAAAATGTTAGCAAATATCTATGTATTTCATTTATTTAGCACCATTATCAAGAATTGTGACATCCATATTATCATCTTTCTTTTTTTTAATATTTTGTTTTGTTGTAGGTGGACACAATACCTTTATTTTATTTTTATGTGGTTCTGAGGATCGAACCCAGGACCTCACGCATACTAGGCAAGCGCTTTACCACTGAGCCACAACCCCAGCCCCATCATCTTTCATTTTTACATCCCCATGAAGTTAACTAACAAATGTTATAATGGGAAGCAAATAGAACCTGACCTCCAAACACAGAGAGGTCCAGACAAGGAAAGAGTACAGACTATAAGGGAAGCAACTTGAATGGGTCGTTAATCTCCCCAAGTTTTAGTTTTCTCATTTGTCAAATAGCTGTCACACAGAGTTGACATGAAGATCAAATAGATGAATAAACATGAATATGGTTTGTAAACTGAGAGGGACTTAGCCCTGAGTGATCATCATTATCAGCACAAAACGGAAGATGAAAATCCAAATCATTATTTGACTGCCAGTTGTATTTAATTTTTCAACTTTAAATGAGTGGGCTGCAGATTTTCTTTCCATGAGACCTTGAACCTTGGTAGACTATGGAACACTGGCTTCAGCAGCCACAGAGTTTTTTCTGATAGTTGTCATTCCAAAGACATTGGTGAAATTCCACTGAATGCAGAGAGGGAAAACACCAAGTTTTTCTTAAATATCAGAATAGGTTATCTTCTGGAAAGCTGTGCTTGGGCAGGGAGGGTACGGTAGGGAGAAGCCAAAATAAAATTTCGTCCAGAGCTAGTTTAAAATAGAAATGTGAAGGAGTTGAAACTTGTTTTCAAGACTGTTTCTCTAACTTCTTAGGCCCTAAAGACCTTGTCTGACCAACCCCATGACACCCACCTTGTTGGCATGATTTGCTTAGCATTCCTTCTGTCTACCACTCACTGGCCAAAGCCTAACTATCCCAAGACCTGTCTTCTCAGAGGCCTGTGCTAAACTAGACTGCCTACCTAATTAATGCTCAGTGATGTTTGGTATTTTGTTCTTAAAAAAAAAAAAAATTGCACCCAGGAGTGGTGGCCACACTCGTAATCCCAGAGGCTCAGGAGGCTGAGGCAGGAGGATCCCGAGTTCAAAGCCAACCTCAGAAAAAGAGAAGCGCTTAAGTAACTCATTGAGACCCTGTCTCTAAAATACAAAATAGGGCTGGGGATGTGACTCAGTGGTTGAGTGCCCCTGAGTTCAATCCCCAGTACCAAAAAAAAGCAGTTTGAAACTTTTTTGGGGGGGTTTGGGGGGGGCTGGGGTTTGCTTTATAACATGCTCTTATCTTGATCCATTGTAGGCAATGATCCTATTGTTTCTTTTTTTTGTTTTGTTTTGTTTTGTTTTTGGAACTAGGGATTGAACTCAGGGACACTCGGCCACTGAGCCACATCCCCAGCCCTATTTTGTATTTTATTTAGAGACAGGGTCTCACTGAGTTGCTTAAGGCCTCGCTAAGTTGCTGAGGCTGGCTTTGAACTCGTGATCCTCCTGACTCAGCCTCCCAAGTCGCTTGGATTACAGGCGTGCGCCACCATGCCTGGCTCCTATTCTGTTTCTTGTGCATTTTTTGTGTTGTATATTTTCTTCCTCAGTTTGAAGCATCATTTCGTGTGCATGCATCTTGGTTTGTGTGAACTGTATTGAGTCATATCATTCTGCTTCTTACTTATCCCTCTAAATGCAAGGCTTTTAAAATCTGAAAAAACAAAAGCTAAATTTGCCATAATAGGATCTTCAGTCCTTTGAGCTCAAAAGATAAGCTATCTGGGGAAACCTTCACTCATGATGAAAGTGTTTTGGAACCAAGGAGTTGGGTTGCTTAACACACTTCAATCCGCCCCCACCACCACCTCCACACCTCTGACTGATAGGATACCCCGCTGTTATTCCCTTGCTTAGGTTGTTTTCACTGCTTGTCTGATTTTTCCAGTACCCCATTTTCCCTGCCTGCTCTGCCACCCCATCCCCACCTCCACCTTCACCCTCAATCCATTCCTCTTCAGCAGCTGAAACTGTACAAACAGCATCCTGCTACCTCCCTTTTGAAAACCCTCCTTTGATTTTTCATCACACTTAGAATAAAATCCTACAAGGCTCTCTGTGATCTTGCCCCTTTGCCTCTCGAAATTCATCTCCTACCACTCCTGTCATTTCTGCCTCTGCTGTAGCCAGCATGGCCATCCGTGATTCCTGCACACAGCGCCTCAGGCCCTTTGCACATGCCATTCCTGGCTGAAGTGCCCTTCCCCTGTAGACATCTGCCTGACTTCATCCTGCCCTACTGTGGCTCTCTGCTGAGTGCCACCATATCATTGAGGCTTTACTGAACCATCCCAAGGCACTGCTCACCCCACCCCAAGTTATTCTTGGCATTTACTGCAACCTGACATATTCTGTATTTAATTTGGTTACTTGTCTTGTGACTTCCCTCTTCCCTTCACGAGAATGGAAGCTCCCTGAGGGCAAGCTCTTTGTTTTGTTTGTTGCTTTTTCCCCAACTCCAGTTCTTCACTCATGGTATATGAATGAGTGAATGATGGAATGAATGATCAATTCACAGATAAAGTTTAGTCCACTAAAAAGATCTTACAAGGCCAGCTTTCAATGGTCTGACTTCCGGTCATCGTTCGGATAGCATCTGTTCATCCCCCAGCCCTTCCTTCCCCACACCCATGTGGCCATATCCACCCTCCACTCCATTCTCCAGCCAAAGGGAACTTCTTCTCATTTCCTTAGGTGTCTCCGCTCCCTTGTGTTCAGGTTTGCACACATACTGTTCTCTCTACCCTGAACACTGTTCCTCCACCTGTGTCCAGCTGGTCCCCTCAGTGCTTCATCCAGGTGGTCTTTCTGACAGCCTTTCTGCCTGACCCCCAGCACAGTGAGCTTCCAGTACAATTGCACTTATTCTCCCCAATCTCAAGTGTTCTTTACCCCACACCATCTCCTTGTGCTTTGGATTCTTGAAGACAGGAGCAGTTCTGTCTTTTCATCTTCCTCTCCGCAGTGCCTACTGAAAGCCTCCGTGAACATTTGTGCAATGATTGGCCTCTGGCTGGCGTATTTGCTGGCCACCCACCACTGATAGGCTTAATTGGCTGAATATCTTTTAATACATGTGATTGTAAAGTGCTTTAGGTCTGAAGCATAGATGGAGGGGGGTGGTCACAATGCATTAGCTAGAAAGTTCCGCAGGATTTTTGCTTTCAGAAACATCCACACAGGGATAATGCTTAATCTGTGCCTCGTGGGGTTTTTTGAACAACTCTTGATTTGGGGAATTTCCATGTGACATCATTTTCATTGGTGTGAAGGGCCCTAGGGCTGGAAAAGAAGGGCCAGAGAGCGTGCAGGGTTCAGTGACAGGGAGCCCGCTGGGTCTCCTGGGTTTTTTAAGCATCTGTTCCCAGGAAGAGCACGTCGAGCTTTGTGTGAACCAGTTTTCTCACACGTTAACATGAGAATTGCAGTGAAGGCTCTCGCCTTCCTGCCTCCCTTGGAGGAACAATAAATAAATGTGATAAGAAACTGTTTCACAAAATAAAACAGGCTTTGGAGTAAAAAAGCAGCCAGCCAGAATTCCACGCGTAGCTGGAAAACGTTCCACATTTGAGCTCTTCCCATCAGTCCAAGGGGTGGTAGTCAGTAACCTCACCAGCCCACATTCTTGTGAAACACACACACACACACACACACACGCACACACACACACATGCACACAATGAAATACCAGTGGAAGCTGTGGATATTTAAAAGAAGAGGTCACTTCAGCACGCTTATAAGAGTCTTTTGGGTTCATAATAACAGATTATCAGTTCATTTAAAATTTAACTGTATATTAATCAATTTTTATGTATTTGCTGTTAGTAACATGAATTTGGTTGTGTATATAAGTACATAATGAGTGTATGCATATATCTATGTTTATCTGTTTATATCCTCAGGTATGTAAATAGCCTTCCATTCATCCCACTTCTACAATGAGGCAGATGGATTAGGTCTCAAAAGTGCTTTCAGTTCTAAGGATCTCAGAGTCTTGGAGCTTTGACTTTCCAACATCTCACACACGCTTCAGGGAAGAAGGGCAGAGTTGCATATAATCGTCGGCATGAACCAGCACCTTTCAAACCATCAGTGTGTGGAATGCACTTGTGCAAGGTTTCTGGTGGGTAAATGTGGACGGTGCTCCCCACACAGAATCTCTGCTCAGCTGTGTCCCAAGTTCGCCTCTAGATGTGAACCCAGCACTGACATTGAATAGACACTCATGCAAATTCGACAGCGCTGTCCCTTCTGAGTGTTGAGAAAGCTCTCATCCTACAGCCATTCTAAAACTCTTTGCTGGCACAGTAGGCAGGGTGGGGTCGGGGAGGACTGGAGGTTCACTGGGTTGGATGGGGGGAAGGAGGGATGGGAACGGGAAAGACAGTAGAAGGAATCAGATATAACTTTCCTATGTTCTATGAATATGTGACCCTTGTATCTCCACATCAGGTACAACCACAAGAATGGGAGCTATACTCCATGTATGTATGATACCTCAAAATACATCCTACTGTCACGGATAACTAAAAAGAACAAACAAAAAGTTTTTCAAAAAACCTCTGCTGAACTCTGGGTTTTACAAATAGTCACAAAGGACAATGTTTGAACCCTTGTAAGACAACCCCTGATAAGAACTCAGACCTGGAAACTGCTAGGGGACTGAACTAATGACATGAGTAACATTTGCAGTGTGTGGGAAGAGCTCTTCAAGGAACAGAGGGTTGCAGAGTGGAGGCATCCGCAAGCTGCCACGGAGCAGACAGTAGGACTGTGAATGTACACAGAGAGTGGAAGGAGGCCAGTACTGCGCACTGCACAACTCCAGAAGATATCATTCACATTCTATTCCAGGATGATGGTGCTCTCTGGAGAGAAGGGAAAGTAAAATAAGGGCAATTTTCATTCAGTTGGGTTGTATGGAAAACAAATATGGAAATAATCTGCTTCTGTTTGTTTTTATAACCAATAACTAAACAACAAATAAATCATAAATGAAACCAAGTCTTAGGTTTAAATGTAGCCCAGAGAAAAGAATTAAATCCACTCAAAGTTTTCTAGTTAAGGAAACCAGATTCATGCCAAGTTTCTAATACCACATGTCTTAAAATATTGAGAGCAGAACAGATATTCTGAATGAAGCAGTCAGTGAAATGCCTAGAACGAGAAAGCAAAGCAGTGCCCTTAAGGTTAAATCTAGATGCATCTGCATTCAAATATCCAGGGAATGTTCCTATTCCCGACTACTATTTGCCACACAGTGTCACCCATTGGTGTCCTCACAGGCCCATGGTGCTCACATGCTAAATAATACAAGCTAATATTACCCTTGAACTCTTGCTCCAAATGATCAGCTTAAAATTAAAAGGCATGTTCATTAATTTTATTAATTCACTACAAATGTGTTTAAATTATGTTAAGAATTTTTAAGTCAAGTATAATATTCAGGAAGAAATAAAAATTGGCTGCTTACTTGGCATAATAAACTTGTTTAAGAATCATGTAAGAAGTCAGGCATGGTGGCGCACCCTTGTAATCCCAGCAGCTCAGGAGGCTGAGGCAGGAAGATCTCAAGTTCAAAGTCAGCCTCAGCAACTTAGCAGGGCCTTAAGCAACTCAGTGAGATCCTGTCTCTAAATAAAATACAAAAGAGGGGAGGGCTTGGGATGTGGCTCAGTGGTTAAGTGCCCCTGAATTCAGTCCCCCATACCAAAAACATACAAACAAAAAAACATGTAAGATCATCCCAGTGTGGGGGGCACGTGCCTGTCATTCCAGCTACCCAAGAGGCCAAGGCAGGAGGATCACAATTTTGAGACCAGCCTCAGCAACTTAGTGAGACCCCCTCTCAAAATAAAACTAAAGGATTAGGGGATGTGACTCAGTGGCAATAATAATTATATATATATATATGTTTTTGCATACATATACATATATGTATGTGTGTATATATTATGCAAGATCCACCAGGTCTAACAATTAACTACATATTTATAACAGTATCTAGAAAGGAACCTCCACTGTTGGGGGTTTAAAATGATGACAAAAGGATTGTTAAAGCTGGATGTGGTGGCACATTCCTGTAATCCCAGTGACCCAGGAGGCTGAGGCAGGAGAATCTCAAATCTGAGGCCAGCCTCAGCAACTTAGCGAGGCCTGAAGCAACTTACTGAGACCCTCAAAATAAAACAAGAAAAGGGCTGGGGATGTGGCTCAGTGGTTAAGCATCCCTGGGTTCAAATCCCAGACCTTCACCCTGCCCAAATAGCATTTTTGAGATCAACTGAGCCCTTTACAAAAGCAAAACTCCATATAATTTTAATATATAGTTTAGTCAATGTAGAGTAAATTTTTTTTTTTTTTTTTTGTGGTGCTGGGGATTGAACCCGGGGCCTTGTGCTTGCAAGGCAGGCACTCTACCATCTGAGCTATATCCCCAGCCCTAGAGTAAATTTTTATTTCAACCTCAACCTCTCACTGACAGATAATAACATTTGACTAATACAACTAAGTGAATAATTGCTCCAAATATTATTTTAGTCATGAGAACAGAATGCAGAGCCCAAAAATGGACCTGTGAATATAGGATAAAAAGCAGTATATGATAAAGGTAGTATTTTAGATAAAGGGAAAAGATGTCCACCTAACAATTTATAAGGATGCCTGGTTCTCCTCTGAGACAAAAATAGTGTTTGGATCCCTACCTCACACCATTCACCAATACTTTTCAGAGAGATAAAAATATATAAAACTATGAAAACAATTAAAAGGAATAAAGGAAAAAGTTTTATTACTGGGGTAGGAAACACCCTTTTAAACAAGACTGAGAAGGCAAACAAGACAAGGGGAGGGTGATAACTATGATCACAGGAAATCAATACCTTCTCCACTGTGAAAAATAAGACAAGCAAAGCTAAGAGACAAGAGATAGTCAAGGACAAAAGGATGTTCTCTTGCATTCCTGGGCAAGGACTCAACTTGCCAATACTTATTTAAACTGGAAATGCATATACCCAGGATCTAACAATTGGACCTCTCATGATCTTCCTTAAAGAAGGATGTTGAGGCAGAAGGATCATGAGTTTGAAGCCAGCCTGGTCAATATAGAGGGACACTATCTCAAACAAAAACAAAACAAAACAAAAAAACTCTCATGCACACATACAAGCTACTCATTGCAGAATTGTGTGTAATCACATAAGTTGGAAACAGTCTCACTGTCATTGAGTTTAGTAGTTGAGTAGAATGAGGTCTATGTGTGATGAAATTAAAGATCTCCATCACATCCTGTTGCCTGAGAGAAGTTTGATCATGATATGGATGCTAATAGACCCGTTATATAAAACACACATAAAGCAATATCATACATGCATACACATATTCTTTTTTTGTATGCGAAACAGAAGGACTAGGCATCTGTTAGCAAAGGAAGCTTTGCCATCCAAAGGAATTAGGTGCCAGGGTCAATAGTTTTATTTTACTTATACCATTTAAATTATTAAAAATGAGAACATATGTGTGATTTTTGTCAACATCTTCTTTTCAACTTACATTTTTGTTCATGTTTGTACCTTGAGACAAGGGTGCTGTTAAACAGCTGTGAAGATGACGTGATGTGGAATTTTAAAAATGGCAACAGCAGTTGCTTCACCTCAGTGGTCCACGCTGTCATCTAGAATGCACACCTCAGAGAGGAGACTGTGGTGCCCACATTCCCCTCTTGTCTTCCCTTTATGGCGTCCCTCCTCTCCACAGCTCAGGCCCCTGCTCAGGGACCTGCCTCCTAGCCACTGAGGCCTTTTCTTTCTCCTCTGCTATAATCTCCCAACCCACCATTCAACCCAGGTTGATCTCACCCAGAATTGCATGCCTGCTATCTCCCATAACAAAGAGACCGCATCTAGATGGATAAGCCAAGACCTTGTCCCATCCCACTGAAGTCACATGCTGAGGAAATATGTTCAGGGGCTACCCGTAGAGAGATCTCCAGGATCCTGCCCCACGGGAGGGATTGGAAGTCAGATTCCAACAGGGAAGACTGCCTCAAGTCTGTGTAGCATGAGGAATTTGCAAAGGCATCTGGGAAATCAGGAGGACTAGGCTTGCAACAGAAAATGCAAGCAATCAGAAGGAAAGGACACATTTTCTGGTCCCAGGGCAAGCATGAAATTTTAAGCATGAATCGGAAGTATGAAATTATAGGCAATATGAACAAGACAATCCATAGTCAAGGGCTAATGCTATAGGCAGAAGAATAAATAAAGACCATGAAGAAGAAAGGGCAACACCAATGGGGAAGAGACCCTGAGGTGAACCTGTTTGCATCTCTGCATGAGTGCGTTGTCATTGTCCTTATAAGGCAAGAGTCACTCCCAGGGCAGTTGGTCAGAGCCAGAGCTTCTCCTCTGCTTTAGAAAAACCAACAACCCCCAGGTCATATCCCAGTCCAATTAACTAACACTTCTTGCTTGAACCTAAAAATCAGTGTTTTTCAAAGGTCCTCAAGGAATTCTCCAGGACTGAGATGCACTTTCCGGGCCCTGCAGATTTAGAGGGCATGGTTGGTGGCACCTGGCACAAATGAGGAGGAAGGCGTCCATTCCCTTAGAACAATTTCCTCTGTTTCTTTAGCCAAAATGGGACACCCATTTTGTCCCCAGGATGTAAGACACATGCTCTCATTATTTTCTTACGAAAATAGAACTCAGACCCAGGGTTGTAAAGTTGTCACAGGTTTCTGGATCCTTAGTTCCAATTCTCCTTGCAGAGCTGAATCTTGCCTCTCAAGACACACTCCATCCCGCCCCAGTCCTCCAGAGTTGGCAGCGAGGACCCAACCTAACATTCCACTGTTTATTTTTCTCTCTGAAAATAATATATTCAAGACTGTAAAGTATATTTTTGATAATTGGTGCAAAAAGTGGATTTATAGTCCAATCTGACATAAATCAGGCTCAAAATTTACTGGCAGAAATGCAAGCTGCATAATTACTCGGCAGCAGTTATGCATTCTTGACACATTCATCTTCTTGAGCCTGAACTCTGTACATGCGTGGACACATATGAAATTCCCCACTTGTGATGTTTCTTCTCTGGCTCTTAGAAATAGATTTATGAAGGTATCACCCTACAATGTATAGTTCTAATTTTATAATTTGGATGACTGGGCGTAGCCAGGGGATGCAGCTGAACCTTAACATACTGAAGTCATCTCATATTCCTTTGAGAGTCTTTAGCTGGGTGGACAAATGCATTTTGTATTTACAAAAATGTGAAATAATTAATTTGGAAATTATTTGGCTGATGATTTTCACTAACAGATTTCTCTGGTATCATAAGGATGGCTCAACACCCCTCCTTAAACTGTATGAAGGAAGCATCCTGTCTAAACCATGTCCATGTACCCAGATGGATCACCAGGTTCTCAGGTCCGCTCTTCCTGACACCTGGGCCACTTGAAGATCCCAAGTAATTTTCTCCTAGAAATCTCCTTCTGGCACATCTTGAGCTTAAAATGTTGCATAAGCAACATTATCTGAAATTATGAGACCTTGGGCAAGGAATCACAAGGCTCAGTTGTATAATTTTCTTGCACAGTAGTAGAGACTATGGAAGAAAATGGAAGATCTGGGAGTTAAGTGAAGAAGGAGAGGGAGATAATCAGCTTGAAAGTCTGTGAAAGTGCTTCCCATGGAGGATAGTAGACAAGATGTGAAGATGAATCAGAGTACATGGGAGGTGCCTGGTGATTTTCACCCCCCAAATATTGGAAGGCGGATAGAAATGATGTTTGCAGCCTCAAAATCGTTATACTAATAATAGTTGTCATTGATTGAGAATTTACGGACTGTGTATCTTTTAATCTTAGGAACAATCCGATAAGAGTAGATGCTATTATTGCTTCCAGTTTACAGATGGAGGACATGAGGCTTATGGAAATTTAAAAGCTTGCATAAGGACACATATAACTGGTAAGTGAGAAAACATCGATTCAGACCTGGGGAATGGGATCCAGTGTGCCCGCCACACCATCTTTTCCGCAGAGCCTGATGAGTGTGCGTTGTAAACAGAGTAATCCTGATGTCACAACATATGTGATCTTTGATTCGTGGTGGCGAGGGACCTCAGATTGGAACACAGCGATGGAAGATCATGCCCTACTCCCAAATGAGTCTATAATAAAGAGAGGCTGAACTGTATTGCAGTCAAGGAGGTTTTGACATGAGTAACCTGGGAATGGAAACCCCGTAGAGAATGTGCAAATTAGACAACACAGTGATATGCTTTGGAACGTTGTTATGGGCCACCTGGCCAGGAGGATAAATTTAATCACAGTTTCTGATAGTGGACAGAACTCAACAGGAGTAAGAGCAGAACTGATAATTAGATGTGTGCTATATGAAGTGGTCATGAGACTCCAACTATTAGATGTTTGCTAGAGATTCCATCTCCATAGCTCTTCCCACTGACTGCCCCATAGCCTCTCTCCAGTCATGCCCCACGGAGCAGGCGCTTCATCAAACCCACAAAACCTGGATGGACAACACTATATATCACAAATTAGGAAGAAAATACTACCACCCCCACAACAAAAAAAGGTTTCTGAATTCCTCCAAAGCTTGAGTGCTTAACAGAAAGGACAGGAATTGTTTTCAGGAGCACACCACACCACACATTGTACAAAAGAATCAAAAGATGAAGGCGTAACTTCTAGCACATTCCAGGAAGTCAAAGTATATTTTATTTGATTATCTTACAAAATGTTTATTCTTTTAAGTCCATGCATTAACAAGGCGTGAACACTCTGAATGTGTCATTACCACCAACTTCAGCATTATCAAAGTAAACCAACATAAGCACTTTTATCACAGATGTAGCCAATGATTATTAATACTTTATTTTTCCAGAGTATATTTTAATTTGTTATTTCTACTGGATGGCAAAATGACATCCCTGCTTCTAAACAAACAAAAAAATTAATGCAAGCAGGGAAAAATTATTAGAGAAGATAATCCGAGGGGTGAGTACTGAATAGCAATTGCCCCTTGGAATTCAAGTTCAATTCATTCTCCCCTCACCCCCCTGCCAGCAGATGTTTTGACTTAAAATAGTACCTTTTGTTCAGATTAAGTCTCAGCTCCCAAATCTTTCTGCTTTCAATTCTTTGAAGAAGACACCCCAGAATCCAGTGTGAGGGAAGCAGTTTAATCCCGAGTTCTTAAAAACAGCTTGGTATTTTCAACTAAACCCAGTAGCGGAATGCAAGCTGCACTGGCCCCACCCAATTCTTCCCACCCAGATATTTTTCCTTTTTGTCCAGCAAAGTTTCATCCCTTCCAAAGGAAGGAAAAAAGCAGAGAAAGAAAAATGTTTACTTAAACCATTCAATTCTCAGCTACTCAATCAACCTGACCAAATGTAAAATGCTTGATTCATAGTCGTGATGGAGAAAATAGGGCAGGTATTTATTTGACTAATTGAGAACATGGGCTATTAACTTTCCTTTATCCTTTCTTGTAAGAACAGGTTACAGGAACTACTGAGCAACAAATCTAACTTTGGATACATTTATTTTATTAATAAAATGCTTACTGGGACTTCAAAGTGCAAGGCACTGTGCTAACAGTAATGAGGAGATACATACATAAAATATATGTAAAATGTTCACAAATCTTACCTTTAAAGAGCTTACAAATCAACAGAAGAGACAAGAAGTAAACATAAGTTGCTATGATACGGAGTAGAGTGAAATAAGTGTCGCAAGAGGGTGCAGTTCCAGTTCTGTGGGACTCCAGAGAGAGTGGACCACTTTTTCTCACCAGTGAAGTCTTCCTGGAGGAGGAGGCATTTCGAGTGAGGACAGAAGGGCCTTCCAAGGCTGCTCAAGGGAGAACAGGGACAGAGGCAAAGGCCCTTCAGAAAAGATGTGCAGGTCACTATTGTGATGGGCAGACTCAGAGATCAAGCTTGGGGAAGAATCCTGTTCTTTTGAACTCACTTGGATTAGCTTGCTTTGATTTTGCCTAGTTTCAGATTAAATCAGGTAATATCTCCATGCATCAGTTCATCTCCTGTGCTTTCAGTACACAGCTTCAACATTTCATACATCAAATTATGCAATCAATCTTGCTTTTTCTTGCATTCTCTCTTTCTCTCCATCCTTCTGTCATTCAACTCCCTGCCCCCTGCCCCCTGTCCCCCCGCCACACACACACATATAGAAAAGAAGAGATACTAAAAACCTACCCTAAAGAGGCAGGCCCTCTGGCTTTCTCCATGAAACAAGGGACCTGCATTTCAAGTTCCACATTAAATCGGTTCAGAAACATCTGGAGGCAGACCCTGGTCCTGCTTCCTGGGAATAAAGGCCAAGGATTTCAGGCCTGAGAGCAGACTTAAATACTTCCTCAGTCACTTTCCTTTGCCCAGAAAAGTGACAGTTCTGTGTAATGCCACCCATTTTCTGCTTTAATGAAGACGTTTCTCATTACCATAAAGTACAATGAGCTGCTGCGAGAGTTCCTGTTGACCAAGGGTGGCACTCTGGGGCCCTGTCCTTGCAACTTCTGCCCTTGACCTTCCCTTCAACCATAGCTGCTGCAGGAAAAGAGGGCTCCACTGTATTCTAGACTTTAACACATGCCACTTGTTTTTTTTAAATAATAGCAAACAATAGATCTGATTGGCTATTTTTCGCTGAATGTATCAGAAGATTGCAATGAAGAAATTAATCATGTAAAAAGTCTTGCAACTTTATGAATGCTAATTTTTCTGCCCTTTTTCTTTTATGGATCTTATGTGTTTGCTGCTACTC
The DNA here is from genome assembly GCA_020662805.1 of Glaucomys volans. NCBI lineage: Eukaryota > Metazoa > Chordata > Mammalia > Rodentia > Sciuridae > Glaucomys > Glaucomys volans. The sequence goes on from JAJEJO010005554.1 coordinate 122,004, forward strand.
TATTGCACAGATAAAGTGAGAAACTCCATGAACAAGGTCATGCAAATATCAAAAAAAGGAATTCAACAAAAGAGAAATTAAACTACAGCACTGTCAGAGATTAAATTAAGAAGCAGATAGTAATAACCATTGTTAAAAATCACAGGATGTGGCTGGGCACAGTGGCGCATGCCTGTAATCCTAGGGACTCAGGAGGCTCAGGCAGAAGGATTGCAAGTTCGAGGCCAGCCTCAGAAACTTAATGAGGCCCTTAGCAACTTAGTGAGACCCTGTCTAAACATAAAAAATAAGAAGAGCTGGGGATGTGGCTCAGTGGTTAGGCACCCCTGGGTTCAATTCTTGGTACCAAAACAGAAAAAAATTACAGGATGTGGATCAAGATGCCTGGTCAAGTAAATGTTTCCAAGAAAATGTTTCGACTATTGAAAAGAAATTCAAAAGGAAAAACCAATAATGAAGAACTGGAGTTGTGAGAGAAAGAGGACAAATAAAACATATTAATCTCAAACAGATAAAGATAACATCCAATAAGAGAGAGTACCAGAGAGCATTTGCAAACGATGATGGAAAGAGTAATAATAGCAATTCTGAGGAAAAAAATTAAAGAAAAAGAACAATTTTGGGGCTGGGATAGTGACTTAGTGGTAGAGCACTCACCTAGCATGTGTGAGACACTGGGTTTGATCCTCAGTACTACATAAAAATAAATAAAGGTATTGTGTCCATCTATAACTAAAGAAATATTTAAAAGAAAAAGAACAATTTTAATATCATCTCAACTATCTGAAGGAAAGATTGCTACAATTGTGTGAAACCATGGAAGCTCCTCCCACAAAGCCAAAATATTTAACTGATGTGTCAAATCGACTGAAAATGAAAAAGGTAGGAGACAGAACTCATAAGGAAGGTCTGGCACTACTGTAGGAAGAAACAGAGACCACAGAATCAATAACTGGAAATATTCAGTCTAAAGAACCAAGTTAAGATTGTGGCACATGAGGTAGAAGAAGAGGAGGAGAAGGTAAAACAGATGCCTCAAATGGGTTGTAGTGGGGTACTCTCTCTTCCAGAACTTTCTCAGAACAGTCTCAAAGCACCCACACTTCAGAAAGAAATGTTGATGCTAATTCCAAACCAGAATGCTTTTCTAAAGAACTTGAATGATAATCTACATTTAACACATATAATATTATTTTAGTACTACGATAAACTTAGAATTATTTTAGATCACTTGAAGGCCTAAAGAAACAGGAAGTCACAAATACTAAAAATACTTGGTTAAAATGTAAAAATAAGTCAAACATTATTACCCTATGTTCATATGTGACTATATGACTGATGTGATTCTACATCATACACAACCAGAAAAATGAGAAGTTATACTCCATTTGGGTATGATGTGTCAAAGTGCATTCTACTGTCATGTATAACTTCTTATAACAAATAAAAGAAAAAAATGAAAAAAAAAGTTGAAGGATCTTCAAAATTCATCTCAAATGAAGAACTTGTCGATGTTCATTGAAAAAGCTTTTAAGAAACTAGATGCCTCTTAGAGTCTATTTTTTAGATTGTTTCATGTTAATTTAATGTTTATAAATTTATAAAAATTTATATTAGAGAGACTGAAGTCTAATATGCACTTTAAAATAAGCATATAATGTAGTCTTGAAAACTCTATTTATAGTAGTTGCTCAATCTGGAAAATCAATGTTTATATTACTATATCTTGCAGATATTTGCCTAAAACCATAAAATAAGAATAGCCATGATCTAAGATAGGTAATGGCTGAATGAAGTTCATTTATTGGTTAGCAGAGAAGACTCTATCATGACTTTGTATACGTGAAGCATTTACGTTAGTTCCTAATGAAAAAATAACAGTGAGTGTTTGCTATTATTCAAAAAAAAAAAAAAAAAAAAGTTTACAGGATGCCATTATTTTGGACTAGACTCCTGTACTGGGCCCCAACGGATCAGAGTGAAAAACAAAATGGAGTCACTCAGGCTAAATTAAGCTATTTAACTTTCACGATTAGAAAGGTAACAGTTAACTTTTCCAAACAGATCAGTTGCAATTGACCTGATAATACAGTTTCCCCTCTCTTAATCCTTATACCGAAAAAGGTAACCTGATGTAGTCTGATGTTAACCAATCAGTTATTTTTCTATGATTCTGTCTCCCCTCCCCAATTGACCCCCGCCTTACAAGGAAAATAACTTTGAAATGGCCAATCCATTTCTTGTCCTTTTGTTTCTGCTATCTTCATTCTTTCTCTGTCTATAAAGCCAATCTCCTGTGTTAAACCTATCAGAAAACTTATTCTACTCCATGGAATGAAGTGTTGCCCAATTCTAGAAAAAAAAAAAAAATAAGAAAGCCAATTAAACTCTTTAAACAATTGTGGTCATTTTGTCCTTTGACACTATAATACTTTCCTGATGAGTTCCAAGCTAATGTTTCCCAGGACATTCTGCTTGTAGCTTGTTCATTGACAAAATGCTAAATGGAGTCATCACACAAACAACAAACGTCTTCATTTGGAAAGAGATGGCTGGGAAAAGAAAAAAAAAAAAAAACAGCAAAATCACTTTACCAGGCATCAGAGAAAAGAAAGTGTATTTGCTGAGCACTTAGAGAAGGAAATGAACTCCAATCACCATCCCCCTCAGATTTGCTCAGGATTGTCAAGAGCTGGAAAACTTCAGAGCATAACAGAAATGCAGCTCAATTCTAGAAATAATAAGTATTTGGAGTAACTCATTTGGCCAAATATTTATGTTTTGGTGCATAGTTGAACTGCTTATCAGACCTTCAGGAATTCTTTGTTTTTCATTTTTGTGCTTTTATTTCCTCTCCTATCTCCTCCTCCTCTCACTAGAAGCAAAACACTCTCTGGCACCCAAAGCTGAGGTTGCTTCTCCACAGAGGAACCAAGCCAGGCCCAAGGCGGCCAGTGAACTCCGCTGCCTCTGACTGTCTTCTGGGAAGTGCTGAAGTCTCAAAGACCTCCCCAGGAGAAACAAAAACTTTTCCCTGGTAAATGTATGGACCCTTCTTGAGATCTTCTACGACTTCAGAATGCCACCATCCAGGGGTAGGCCCTCGTGTGTGCAAACTGAGGCAGAGAGGTAGGTGAGAGAGGTGCCAGGAGCTTCAGGAGCAGGAGGGACACTCATCACCCTTCCCTGCCCAGGGCCCACAATGGCTCTGCCATGATTTAAAGAAATAGGGTCTGGCTCAGAGGGATGATGCCCACTGACAAGAAGTCAGTATAGCTGAGACACTGTCTAACCTTGATCAGAGTAGGGCTGACCTTGGGCATTTGGGCAGCCTCTGATGGAAACCGAGTTGACATGGTGGGTATTTGTATGAAGGTCACAGGAATCACTGTTTCTCCTTATACTTCTCCAGGATGACCTCTGTTTTCAGGGTCTGCGGTATCAAGTTCTACATTTCTTATGAAGTTCTCTACCTCCCAGCTCTGGGAGCTGCTGAATCCTATCAGGAATCCCAGGTGAGTTCCAACCAGCCCCTGCTGGCAGGGCCCTACTGCTCCCAGGCTCCCCAGCCCACAGGGATACGAGCACATTCCAAGATGTTCCACAGCTGGGGAACTAGGAGCCTGGAATATCTGGAACCCACAGAGGGAAGATGTCCTACCAGCTCCCCCATGTCCCAACCATGTTTCCCAAAAGATTTCAAAGCACTGTCCAAGGGTGATCTTGTTTTCTAATATACACTTATTTCAATTTGTACCTTTTTTTGTTAGCAGTTCTTTGTGTTCCATGAATGTCACTTTGAAATTTTCATACAGTCTATCTCATGGCTATGAGAACATTGCATTAGGGACCAATAGCTCAGCTACTAGCCAGTTACTCAACTACTTATTAGATGCCACTTCATCTTTCCAGCATGCTGGTCTTTGAAATTTTACAATGAGGCAGCGAGGAAAAGACTATATCAATTCTGCCCATTGAAAAAGGAAGATGTAATGTTGGTACCCAGACATGCATGGTATGTGTGTATGTGTGTGTGCATATCAGTACTGAGATCCATGTCTCACAGGGTTAGCACAGATGTGGTCTCTAGGACTTCAGTTCCTTACCTATAGAACAGGACACAAAAATTCCACTTCACAAAGTTCCTCTGATCTTGTCATAGTGCCTGGAACAAAACAGGCACTTGATAAATGCTTGTTGAATAAATACGTGGGTGGATGGATAAATTTGGCCTTGGTTTCCTCCACTCAAAACACGTTATGCTTAATTTACAAGGCAATTTGGAAGATCAAAAGACATCAAGCTTTTTAAAAAATGCTTTTGAAAATGAAAACCGTGACTGTAAAAATATCAGATCCTTACTACTCGTGTGACTAAGAGTATAGCACAGTTTTGGTGTGTCCAAACTTTGTGTGTGTACCTCTTCTCATACACAGTAGTACTAGCTAAGCTCCCCACACTACTGAGGGGGTAGAGTAGCTCATCCATTCTGGTTCTTTCTAGAACTTGGTTTTTATGTGCCACTCCCCTTCCCCTGAAACTACTGGACCTGAGTGGAGTGCCTGAGATTGGAAAGTACCTGAGCTTGACCACACAAATGGCGTGGCATATGAATCTACAATACCAACATTGGACTGAAACTCCCAAGTTAGTGTGCTGATTCCACAACTTACTAAGGTACTTAACCCCACTATGCCTCAATTGGTCCATGCAATAAGGACACTAGTGGAAGCCATCTCAGAGGATTGCTGTGAAGGTGGGTAGATAACACACTTAATGCATTTAGAGAAGTGCCTTAGACCTGGTAAGAACTCACTAAATGTGACCTCAAATTATTGCTGGTGCTATTACTTTTGTCCCTCTGTTAATGGAGCTTGTAGTTCAGTGGAGAAAACAGACTATAATACAAAGCTAGAGGAATGACACAAGCACTAAAAAGGTTACCAGAAGTTTGCTTTGGATGCAGAAGCAGGAGACATCTTTATTCACCACCATCATCACCTCCTCTGTGTCATCTGTAGCTTGTCACTCTTCCAACATACACAGAATTTAAAAATAACACCCAGGCTCCATCTGAGGAGAACAAAGCCCAATGCTTCTCACAATTGTCACACAACGCTTCTATTAATGAAATCTAAGTTTGTGGAGCCATATCACACTGTTGGCTCAAATCAAGCTTTTGGTCAAATAAGACCCTCAGGGCCTCTGAACATCAGCTGCTGCCAAGTTCCACTTTCTCCATCCTGTAGTCCTATAATTCAGTTTTTGAACCTAAAAACAAGACTTTGCATTTATCCTCATTACATTTCCTGTTAGTTTTGGCCCAGCATTGTAGCATAAGATAATTTTTAATCCTGATTCTGTCAACTATCTTACAATGTCACTAGCACATTTAATCAGCATACCTACTACACCATCATTCAAGACACTGATAAAAATGTTGGCCAAAATAAGACTGAGAGAATAGCCCAGTAGTTCAATTGAAGAACGCTCTGTATATTTGAACATGTCCACTAATCACTTTGGGCGTGATGGTTCAGGCAGCCTTGAACTCATTCAGTGGCACCCTGACCACTATTTTATTTACAGTGCCTTGTGAATGCCTTGCTGATATCCTGATCACTGGGTCTGTGAAATTGCTTGACATCATTTTATGTTAACTTTTTCCAGATTGCTGATTTTAAATTTAATGAGGACATCAATTTCTACATCTTGATTATCAATAAAGAACTTAAAGGATATCATTTAATAGATGACACAAGAATAAAACCACACCATTTGATTGTCATATTTATAGTCTCATTTTAGGCCTTAATTTGAAGGGTGAATAAGGGTACTTATTGCTTTAACAAAGAGTCTCCCAGCCGAGCGTGGTGGCGCACGCCTGTAATCCAAGCGACTTGGGAGGCTGAGTCAGGAGGATCACGAGTTCAAAGCCAGCCTCAGCAACTTAGCGAGGCCCTTAGCAACTCAGTGAGACCCTGTCTCTAAATAAAAATACAAAATAGGGCTGGGGATGTGGCTCAGTGGCCGAGTGTCCCTGAGTTCAATCCCTGGTTCAAAAAAAAAAAAAAAAAAAAAAAGAGTCTCCCAAATCTCAGTGACTTAATAGAAGTTTATTTCTCACTCACATGAAATCACAAAAGTGTTCCTGATTGATAGGCTGCTTTCCATGTGTCATTAAGGAAATGACAACTTTTCTATTTTGCTCTCCTCTGGGTCCTTGCCATTGTCTGCATTCAGCAATTAATCAGGAAAATGAGAAAATGCTCTGTGGAGTGTTTTGGGGTTCCAGACTTGGGAGTATACACATCAGTCATAAAACCACACCTACCTGCAGGGAAGCTGTGAAATGTAGTTTATTTATGTGCCCATCTGTGTTAGATGGTTTTTTGACCTGAATAAAAAACTGAGAGAAAAGATTTATTTTGGTCCATGGTTTTACAGGATTCAGTCTATGGTCAGATGGTGCCATTACTATGGGTCTGGGGTGAGGCAATACATCATGGAAGAGGATGTGGTGGAAGAGAGCTATTCAACCAATGGCAGCTGGGCAATAGAGAAGGAGAAAGAGAGAGAGAAGGAAGGAGAGGCCAGGGACAGGATATAGTCCCCAAGGGCACCACCACTAAGGATTCACTCCTTCCAACTAGTTTCCACCATGTCCAATAGTCCATTCAGATTACTAACTCACTGATGGATTAGTCCACTGGTGAGGTCAACACCCTCTTCATGCAATCACTTCCCCAAAACCCACTCTGAACACTACTGCATTGGAGGCTAAGCCCCAACACATGAACCTCTGGGGGACAATCCAGATCCAAACCATAACACCATTTGAGAGAAAGCGAATATAAAGCATAGTTAGGTAGGATCCTCAGGGTATTTGGGGTCAAGTACAACACTGAACCTGAGAGTAAGGGATTTGATAAATCAGAAGTTCTAAGACATGGATTCTAATCCCAAGTCTACCATTTATTGGTAAATGTAGCTTTGGATAAATCACAAAACTTTAAGATTGGTAGGTCTATGATAGTATCTTGGTCTATTGTGTTCATTGAATCCCCAGCCTTAGTCCCAGATCAGGCACATAGTTGGTACAATAAATATTTGTTCAATTGTTCAGTTAATGAATGAATAACCTTTCTAAAGGAATTATTTTCTTATCTCCAACTTTCCTCTACCTTCCTTACAGGTTTCTGTTGTTGTTGACCAAGAATAAATCAACCCAGCTGATGGAGAATGAAATCCACCAAATTATGCTATGTCCAAGTATGAATACACCACAGTGAATCATATATACATATATATATGCACTAGTTAAAATGATAATAATAAAAGAGAGGTCAGTAAGAATTGCAAGCAGATGGGGGAGGGAGAAGGGGAGGGAAAGGGAAGATACTTAGGAATTAGATGAATAAAATTATGTTATATGCATGTATGAATATGGTATAATGCATTGCATTATTATGTATAGTTATAATGCACCAATAAAAATAAATAAACCATTTTTTTAAAAAAATCAACTTAGTTGAAAACAAAGAAATTACATGTATTTGGAAATATTAGGATTGAAAACTGGGAAAACACAGATTAAAACAATCTTGAAAATCTTCTCTGAGGTTTCACAAAATGATAGCTGTATTTATAGCTTTAAATTACAAGAATTGGAAGAATTGGAAGTTATATCACTTGTTAGTCAGGAATTATGATTGGTGTCGACAAAAGTTGAGCTACCTTGTAAGAAAGTCATGGGTATGATCTCAGCCAGTCTCTGCAGAGTTGGGGGAAGGGGTCTGTTGTACAGAAGTTCAGCAGAGGTTAATGAACAATGTTTCAGGAAACTGCTGTTTGGCCCAGGCCAAAGGTCAGCTCACATCTGGGGGTGGGCATGTCTGGAGCCTAGTTCAAAGGTTCAGTTGCAGATGTGCCCAAGATCAGATTAACAATGGCCTCCCGACTCCATGCTAAGTACCCCAGACCAAAGCTATTCCGTTTGGTTTTGTGTTTTTCCTTGACATTGTAGAGGTCAAATGGGACCACAGCTACAAAAATGCCTTGGAAATTAAAAATCATTGCAAAAACACACTGACTATGATCAGTGTTTGGCAGTGCGTAACAATGCTTCAGTCCATGATGGACTGCACAGATGGCAGTGGTCCCATATGATTGTGATGGACAGTGACACCTCAGCCATCATCATGACGTCATGGTGCAACACATCCCTTGCAGGTTGGTAGTGATACTGGTGTAAATAAACCTGCTATGCTGCCAGTTGTGTGAAATCATAGCATATGGAATTCTGTACAGTACATCTCTTCTGGTTGACGTATTTATTATACTGTGCTTTGTATCATTATTTTAGAGGATAGTCCTTCTACTCATTAAACAATGTTTGTTGTAAAACAGGGTGCTGCATTACACTGACAGCCGCCTCACACATATTGTGAGGACTGTGTCTCTTGATGGTCTTTTTATCTCAGGTTTGATTTAATCTCATGTTGGTTTATTCATCGTGGCTTTGAAGGCATTAAGCTATTGTGTGTATGTTTGTGTATACACAAAATTTACATATATATACATATATGTGTGTGTGTATACACGTACATATATATGTGTGTGTGTATATATATATATATATATATATATATATATATAAAATATAGCCTAGGTGTAAAGTAGGCTATATCATCTAGGTTTGTATAAATGTCCTCTATAGACGTCCCACAAGGATGAAATCACCCAGCGATGCACTACTGGGAAGATCCCTGTCCTTAAGTGATGCATAATCACAATGACTCACAATTAGAGTTCCATTTGTGTCGCATTCTATGGACTAATCTCTTCAGTGTAGCTTTTGCTTATTATACACTGTAGAAACTACACACACTCCAAAACCATTCAAGGTAAATGTGCACCATTGATGCTGAAGTCTATAACTTCAAGTCTGGCCACCAATGTCCTCTCCCTAATTAAATTTAAGAAATAGGCACTGAGTGTCTGTTAAGGTGAGAACATGTGCTAAAATTTGGGGTAATATAAGGATTGATACAACCTACCCCAAAATAAATGGCAACACTGAATCTATGCTTGTGGATCCATCTGTCAGTTTTATATGCCAGATAGTACTTGCTTAATTGGTTAATAAGAATGTTCAACAAAGAAAAATCAGAATCTTCACTGAAACCAATAGAAAATATATTTAATTGGAGACCAGATTATAGATCATTTTAAATGCAAGGACAGGAAATTTAGAATTAATATAGAACAGGTAACATGGGGTCCAACAGCAGTTGCTAAGCCAGAAAACCACAAGGTCGAGGTGCTATTTCAGAAAGATCCATCTGAGCCGGGGTATGATGACACACACCTGTAATCCTAGTGGCTCAGGAAGCTGAAGAGGAGGATTTCAAGTTCAATGCCAGCCTCAGCAACTTAGCAAGTCCCTAAGCAACTTAGGGAGACCCTGCCTCAAAAAACAAGATAAAAAGTGCTGAGGATGTGGCTCAGTGGTTAAGTGACCCTGGGTTCAATCCCTGGTGAAAGAAGAAAGAAAGAAGAAAGAAAGAAAGAAAGAAAGAAAGAAAGAAAGAAAGAAAGAAAGGGAGAGAGAAAGAAAGAGAGGGAGGGAGAGAGAGAGAGAGAGAAAGGAAGGAAGGAAGGAAGGAAGGAAGGAAGGAAGGAAGGAAGGAAGGAAGGAAGGAAAGAAGGAAGGTGGGAGGGAGGGAGGGAAGGAAGGAGGGAGAGAGGGAAGGAGGGAAGAGAGAGAGAAAGAGAAAGAGAAAGAGAGAGAGAAAGAGAGAAGGGGCAAGGAGAGAGGGAGGGAAGAAGGAAGGATTCCTCCAAGAGATATTATTCCAGGCTACTCAGAGAAAGGTATAATACAGGGCTACTGTAGAAATCTTAATCTTAGCATGAAGTCATTAGTTCTTAATCTGAAAGTAGAGAAAAGAAAAGAAAAAAAGGAAGAACATAGAAAAAAGTACTTCTAATTCTGATAACATTTCAGGCTGGTGTACTTTGAAAATTCTGCCTTTGGGTGTGCCTAAGATTGCAGGATAAAATGCAAGTTTTTAGTTTTTTAATTTTTTAGGCAAAACTAAGATCACAAGAAAGAAGAGAACTCACCAAAGAAGAAGAAACAAAATGACATAAGTTAGCATGTGAACCGATGATCTGTTTGCCCTCAGGGTCAGGGTGAGTCATGGATCTTTATAACCCAGAACTTGGGTTTTAATCACCTCAGGAGATAAGGCCTTGAGCCTGCACAAGATGAGGTGGAAATGGGCCCCCCTCCTACAGTCAAAACCCTTCGAGGCCTGAACCATCAGGAAGAACACGAACCAGAAAAAAATTCCTCAACCAGAGCAGCAGGGTGACATGGAAACTCATTTGTTTCGTTGTGGGGAAAAAGAAGCTTTTCCCAAGAATTTGAAACCCTGGACCAGTCTACACACACATTTGGTTTTAAAAATTACTCCACTGGAGAGGTCCAGAAACTTCCGAGCCAAGAAATTAATGTAAAAACTGGTCCCTGGCTAATAATATTTTGGAGTGGCTGGCAGAAACAATTACGAAAATACTCTGGAGAGACATTCCACCATCCAGAATACAAGGTAGTTTCACAGGAACACAGCAGGCCCACATGAGATGAGCTCACAATGAAAGAAATTACGAAACACTGAAGGAAGCAATGCATCCCGGGCAGAATCAATAAATACTGCAGACACAGATTTCGTCATCACAACCTCCTACCTCCCAGGAAACGGGGGTGCTAGAACAACACTCTGAAAGGGAATATAAAGTAGGCATGTTTGGAATGATTAAGGATGTTACGGAAGGGAAGAAATCCACAAGAAAAACATAGGATACCATGACCAAAAAGGGCAAATGTTTAGAACCAAATAGAGTCTGGAAATAAAATCTATAGATAAAAATTCAATGGATAGACTAAACAGTAGATTAGATACATCTGAAGAATTGTTGAAAGAGAAGACCGGCTAAAGAAACTAAGCAGAACGTAGCTTAGTGAAATAGAGGAGGAAAATCTAGAAGTTAAGCAAAAAGATAGCCTGAGAAGGTTCAATTAAGTCTAAATGGATTTCTAGAAATGAAGGAGAGAACCAGGTGTGGTAAGGCATGCCTGTAATCCCAGCATCTTGGGAGGCTGAGACAAGAGGATTGAGAGTTCAAAGCCAGCCTCAGGAATTTAGTGAGTCCCTAAGCAACTCAGGAAGACTCTGTCTCTAAATAAAATACAAACAAGGGCTGGGGATGTGGCTCAGTGGTTAAGCACCTTTTGGTTTAATCCCTGGTACCCACCCCACCCCCCCAAAAAAGAAAGAATGAAATGAAGGAGAGAGGATGGAGGATGGAGGCAAGGTAAGAAGAGGCCACCGTAAGGGATTTGTACGTGAATGCCAAACATGAATCCTCACAGCGAAGCAGCACAACAAATCTGAACAGCTTGTGTGAGGCTCTGTTGAGGACCAGCCTCTCTGTGAGACACCTATCAAACTGCTGCCAGTCTCTGTTCTCTGGGGATTTAAAGTCAGCTTTAAGATCATCTTGACAAAGTTGGCAGTCATATCAGATGCCACTGGCCATTGACCACTATTATTTAGCTTTGTTCTTCAGGGATGGAGAGTGGTACTCATTTTCCTATCTGTGAAAAAAAAAAGAAAAAATGTGATTCCCCTTTGACATCACTGCAATATGAAAGGAGAGGGAGGGACCCTCGCCATTGCAGAGAAGCTTCAGGATCCGTCTGGGAGTACGTGGAAGGTGGAGAGGCAGGACAAGGTGAGGGGCTGGTGCACATCTGTGTGTGTACATTTGTCTACAAAAGGACTTCAATAGGTGCTCACTGGCCTGACACCCCAAGAGATTTTTGGACTTTATCCTATATGTGAAGATCTAACTCACTTACTCTCTTCCTCAAGGGAAATGTTGGGTTTGAGTTTTTGTTTTTTGTGGTGATGGTTTTAAAGCAGAAGGTAACATTGACCTTCACGAAGACACAGGGTGCAGGAAGCATGGGGTCCCAGCACCGAGTAGACGATGCTTCCTTTAGTACAACATCCTATCTGGACACTCCTCTCCATTCTTTGAGAGTAGCTCTTAGAGATTTCTGGTCAGTGTCTTGGTGGGTTTTCTTCCTTGTTGAATTTTATCCCTAGGAAATGTCATTGTACCCTGAGGGAGCTCACTAATGCCCCTGTTCTCGTTAGCCTTTTCACTGATGTGACTGAAAAAACCCAGCCAGAAAAATTGTAAAGTAGGAAAAGTTTATTTAAGTGCTCACAGTTTCAGAGGTCTCAGTCCATAGACAGCCAGCTCCACTCCCCAGGGCTCCAGGTGAGGCAGAACACATGGGGGAAGTGTGATGGAGGGAAGCAGCTCACATGATGATCAGAAACCAGAGAGAGACAGACTCCACTCTCCAGATACAAACATATACCCCAAAGCCACATCCCCAAAGCCCCACCTCCCCCAACCACACCCCACCCGCCTTCAGTTACCACTCAGTCAATCCCATCGGGTGATTAATTCACTGACTGGGTTAAGGCTCTCATAACCCAATCGTTTCTTCTCTGAACCTTCTTGCACTGTCTCACACGTGAGCTTTTGGCGGACACCTCATCCAAACCATAACAGCCCCCAAGATGTTTCTCCATGGAATACTGCTCAGGGACTCTTGCCAAACTCCTTGTAGTATGTACCCCAGCTGGGTTCACAGGAGCCACAGAAGCATGTCGCTTTCTCAGGGGACCAAAAAGAGCTTCTGAGTTTGCATGGGCACTCTCCCAGCCTGAAGACTATTTCTTCTTGGTGTCACATTGCCAGATCAGAAGCAGCAACACATTTGTGAATGCTGTTTTGCATGAGATGACATTCTCTTACTATTTGGGGGTTTGCTTCTGAGGGGCTTGCTATGTATCTCTACCTCCCAGCATTGTTTTATCCTAAGAGGACACAAAATTTTACCAGAAGCTCCAAATTCAACGTCAAAGTCCCGTATGGAAAAAGGACAATGTATAAATCAAATTCCAGGAGCAAACTTAGGGGACCTCATAGTAGCTGGAATAAGTGTACAATATATAAATTTATTTCTTCAAAGAACAAGTTCTACCCAGAACTAGAACTACACGCGCGCACACACACACACACACACACACACACAAAATGGTGGACAGGAAGGAAAGAAATACCATTCCTTTAGGAGCGTTTGACTGCTATCCAAATAAGTGTGCTGTCTGAAATATATGCTCAACAGATTCCATGCATCTATGATATTACCACCCAAGTTTAAGTTTCAAGGTTGACTTCAATATTTCACCCGTCTAAACTCAGTTATTCAAATATACTGAATGGTGTTTGTTAATGGGCGGTGAATTTTTCCACAGAGACCCCTCCAGATAGACGAATGTGTCTACATTTTGGATGGTGGGCTAGGAGGAGGTGATGTGTCAGTGTCGGGGCACTTCAAAGAGAGACACTCGTGCTGCGTCTACTTGACACCAAATATCTTAATGAAAATTGAAAACAGTGAATCTCAAAAACATATCCAGATGGTTGGCATTATACAAAGAGTCTTGGGTGGTACAACGTGGTTTGCTCTTGAAGAACAAAATGAATAAGTTTTCTCATGCGTTTTGGAAAGGAAGAAAAATCCGGCAGCTTGAATATGATTTTAAGGATTAACTCTTTACAGGAAACACTGCTTTCATGTGACGATCACTTTTAGCACAGCCTTTTAAAATTTTACATAATTTGTTAATAACTTTCTATAATATGTGCTATATAATTTTATAGTATAATTATATCAAATTTATCCATTATAAGTTATAGCATAGGAATTAGAATTTATACAATTAAATAAGTTATATGTAATAATTATGATATTAATTTGATTATAATTTATATGACATCATTAAGCATCTAATATGGGTATTACTATGGGGGACAAAAAGATTTACAAAATATAATCTCTAACTTCAAGAAATATTCAAGTTTTCCAGAAGAGTGGGGGGAGGGCTGGGGGTCCAGGAAACTTCTGTGATTTCTAGGAGATACTCTGTCCCCAAACATACATGGGTTCTTGTCCCCAAAGAGGAGTGCATTCCAGGAATGAACTCTCAAGAGGGACTGACCCCCAGGAAGCATTGCGGAGCCCCAGGCTCTCTCCCCTTGCTCTCGGGAGCTGGTCAGCAGAAAGCTCACATCTCTGCTCTTTCATGCATGAGCCTTTCTTCTAGGTAGAGGTGGAGAGAGGGAAGGTCTGTGTCACCCAACCCTGATTGAGCCTGGAGGGGAGTCTGTCAAATTCCTGGGGTTTCAAAAGCCTATTATTGCAAAACAAACAAGCCATTTTCTTTGGAACCATTTTTATCAATAATAAAATGTTGTGTTGATCTTATCTGCCCCTCTTTTTTCTCTCCCCTTTGGTTTAGAACTCAGGTGAAGAGGCATAGGGTGTAATTTATTAGAGTCCTTTCAACAGAGATGAAACCTGTAACAGCTAATTAAAACACAAAGGACACTGTGATCAGTGCAGTGTGAGTTCCCAAGTATTCAGAGACACCTCCAACACAGGACAGCTCACTTCCATCCTGGCGACTGCAGAGAAGAGGTGCCTGGGGCCCATCCTGCTTCAGAGCTTCCTGTTCGGTGCAGCCATATATTAAGGTATTGTTTGGTGAATTTGAATCAGACTTTTTTTGTTACTTGCGGTTGTTGGATGTAAAGATACAGCATGTGATTTTATGGCGGTGACGGAAGGAAGGAACTAATGGGGAAAAACAAAAGCTCAGGAGAAAGAAAATTGGGGAGTCGGGAGGCAGAGGGAGAGGCCTGTCTTAATCAGCTGGAGCTACTGTATTTACAGACCTAAATGTGGCCTTATTGCTCACAGTTCTGGAGACTGGCAAGTCCAAGGTCAGGGTGCCAAGAGAGTTGGTGTCTGGTAAGGGCTCCTTCCTCTTAGGTGGCACCTCCCACTTGTTCTCATGAGGCAGAGGGGCAAAGGTGCTCCCTTTGTCCTCTTTCATAAGGGTACTAATTCCACTGGTGAGAGCAGAGCCCTGATGATTTCATCACTTCCCCTAAGATCCCACCTCATAGCATGATCACACTGGGGATTAACATTAATGTTAAGCACAGGGTCCTAAATGCATTTGTAAGCTTTAGACATTGAACTGCCATTGAAAGCATTAGAGTAGGAACTTGACTAGTTTAGGCCAGCTTCAGGAACACCAAGGTGGCCTAGTGTGTCAGGTATAACCTGCAGCTCAGTAGGGTATGAGCGGAAGCAGAGAGACTTGTTGGGAGATTATTATATTAAGTAAGGGGGGGTGGGAATCTGATCTTGAACTAGAGGTGTGTCAGTGGGAATAAAAAGGAAAGAACAAACAGAAGGGTGTATGTTTTCAACAAAATTCACAGGACATGACTAACTAATCAGATGTGGGGGGAGGGAGTGGCAAGAATTAAAGAATTAAAGATTCTAGCCATGTTTTGAGCAGGTGTGATTAGAAAGATTTTGATATACCAGGAACTGTAAGAAACAAATGTTCAGGAGGGCAAGGGGTGAATTTAATCCTGAATCCATTAAGATTGACATTCCATATGACATATGGATGGAAACTTCCAGTGATGAGCTGGTAAAGCTAAGCTGGAAAGATGAGGGCCCAGAAAGGAGTCACAAAAGAGGAAGAATCAGAGCCTGGAGACTGAGTGAGCTCCCCATGACAGCGTGGAGAAGGATGGATGGAGAAAAGGGTCAAGGGCAGATTCTTAGGAAAATCTTCTATTTTGAGCTGGGAAAGAAAGTGAAAGAGACACAGGGATAAAGGCGGAAATAAGAAAAGCACTGTATCAGGGAAGGGAGGGGAGGTGAGAATTTCACAGAGGCAGGGGGCGGTTAGTGGTGGAGAAACAGGGTCAGTCCGACAAAGTATTTAAGCCAAATGAGAGTAAAACAAAACCCAGCATTTGGGAACTGGTTGGCCATTGATCTTTAAGCAAAAATTGTTATGGGGCAATAAAAACTGAAGCCACACTACAAGGATTGAGAAGGGAATGGGCGGTATCAGAATAGAAGCAGGTGACAAGATGATTTTTCAAAGAAACTTTGGGATAAAGAGAAAGAACCAGGAAGCTTGCTGTGGCAGCAGGCAGAGTGGAAGAAAAATGTTTTCATGTGTTGTTTGGATTGCTGGTTGGGGGTAGGAGAAACATGAACCCGGTTTTATAGAGGGAGATCCAGTGGTGGAGCAAGAGGAGAGGAGAGACAGAGAGAAGGTTAGAGGTGGGAGGAGCTCAAGTCAAGAGACAGCATTGGCAGGTTGACTGAGGAGATAGCAGATGCTATAACAGGATGGAGTGGTGTCCAGAGAGGCAGAAACAGAACCAGGAACATCGAGGGACAGACAGGACAGGATGAGGGTGAGAAAAGGAAGGTACACCAGATGCTGGAGGTGACAGAGTGGGACAGGTGGGGTGGAAGAAGCAGGCAAGGGCCGGGTAAGAGCAGCTTTCCTTTGGGTCCACACAATCTCAATCTGGAAGTCTCTCCAATGGCCCTAATGTAAAGGCCAACCTGTCTGATGCATAAAATCTTACGGCTCAGGAAAGCCAAAAGTCTATCTTAATCTTAAATTTACCTTCTGTATTGCTATTTCATAACTTATACCAGTCCTAGTTACGGTATTAACCATTCAATGTTTTAATTCTAAAAGATGAATATAGCCAAAAAATTATAAATAGACTAATCCACATAGCTAGTTTCTGTGTTTCTTCAAGAGAGAGGATGGCTGATGGAAGACATTTTTGAAATATAATCTGATATCTGTCCAAGTGCTCTTAAGTCCGGGTTTTTCAAGAGCTTACATCAGTGCAGTGCTTGCAAAACCTTCTGCTGATGCTACGGTGGCTCCTCATCTGCGGTTTCACTTTCCACAGCTTCAGTTATGTATGATCAACTGTGGGCTGAAAATATTATATGACATTGGTGTCTTCTTCAGAGGGCAGCGTCCTGAAGGTAGAGCCTGTCTGCAGCAGAGGGCTGAGGCCCACGCCACAGGAAGAAGGGAGGCCCTCAGCCAGGGGGCGTCTCATGCTGTGCTAGCCCTCCATCTGCCCCATGTCCCCTCTCAGACCTGGACTCAGGCCTGCCCTCTGTAGGCCACATGCCAGGCCCTTCTTCCTTTATCATCGCTTACCTGTGCCCCATGTCACCAGCCTCCCAGGTGAGAGGCAGCGAAAGACAGAAGTTAAGCAGATGGACGGACTTTGGAGACCAATTCCAGGGGTTTGAATCCCAGCTCTGCCACTCACCAGCCGGGTGACCATGGGCAAGTCGTTTGACTTCTCTGTCCCTCACTTTTCCCCTCTGTAGAAAACGGGCACTAATCTTGCCCTGCGGTAGGGTTTTTGTGAGGAATAATGTGCATGAAGGGCTTTGGAGTTCCAAGTGTTAGGCTTTACCTCACAAATTACTCTCCAGTAAATACTCCAGATGTGTTAAAAGTAGTAACTCTTTAATGTATTGACCCTCCTGGGAGTTTTGTGTTTTAATTATCCTCATGGAAGTGATGAAAGAAATTAACCTCAAAGGATAGAACTATGGAGATAGGAACAGGAGAGACCTTCCATCACTCTCAAATCATACTAATGCACCTGTTGAAAATGTCTCTTCTGGGCAGCTATTCTCTGACCTAATGCTTCCGTAGAACAGAAGAGAATGGGGTGATGGTTTAAGAATCATCACAGGGGCTGGGGATCTAGCTCAATTGGTAGAGTGCCTGCCTCACAAACACAAGGCCCTGGGTTCAATCCCCAGCACCGCAAAAAAAAAAAAAAAAATCATCACAGACCAAAGGCGTCACGAATCTAGGAAGTGAGTTGGTCAGGGCTAGAGTGGGCTCACAGTCATTCTCTATACTAGGTGCCACAGCATAAAGGGACAACCTGCTGTCCCCTTTTCAGATTTTATTTCTCCCTATCCTGGATACAGAGAAAATAGGTTGATAGCCTATGGAATGTCCATAAAGTCATTAATGTTTGTAAAGAAAGTCACCAAAAATAGGAGTCTAATAACACAGACTTTGATAATTTGCTTCCTAATGATCACTCGTAAATCTCAAGTATGTCCAACTAAAATTTATTTATTAGGAATATTAAATGAAGTTTATGGGAAGCCATTCACTTGGAATGAGCTCCTACATTAGGTCCCAACAGACCAATCCAAAATGGACTCAATATGCTAAGTTTTCATGTCACCAAACTGAGTTGTAAGCTGTTTATAAAACCAGACCTTTTAAGAAATTTGGAGAGAAATGAGTGTCAAACTCCCAAACAGGTCAGTTTTCTGAAAAAACAGAAGAATCAAAGCAACAAACTACAAGGGACTCAGTCAGTCTGACCAGGCCTAATGAGGAAGTCCCCCTGCTCCAACCACACAAGGAGAGTAGCCAGAAGTAACTGAATCTAGCAAATCTGCTTTTGCCTTGTTCCTGCTCAAGCTACCCTTCATAAAACAACCATCTGCCATACCCAGAAGAGCTCCTGTGTGTTCTATAGACAGGATGCTGCCTGGTTCATGAATTGCAATCAAAAACCAATTAGGTCTTTAAAACTCAATGGGTCGAAATTTTGTTCTTCAACAAAAATAAAAAGCAAAGAGGAGTTTGGGTGAATGACGAGCTAAAAACCAGAAGATGGGTCACACATGCAATAAGCACCCATTTGCTAAGCACATGTTTTTCAATAACATGGGTAGGTTCTGAACTCATGAGATGGATCTTTGTCAATTAATACTATCATCATTATCATCATCATCATCATCACCCAGCTGTTCAAGTTCTGCACCCTTTTCCAGTTTGAGAAGATTGCTTTTCCTAAAAACCTTGATGAACAGTAAAATGTGCTTTCCATGGTGGAGGCTGACACTCCCTTCCTCAGTCTCCCTTAAAGTTGCCTGAGGCTCTGCCAGGCAGATGCAACCACTGTGACCTTCAGCAAGGGTGCACAGAATCAGAGACGGTCCTTACTGGTGGCTGGAGGCAGAGGAGTCAGCAAAGCAGACCTCCTATGGCAGCAGCAGATGAGGAACCTCAAATGCAGCTGTGGCCAGTGACTGGAGAGGGCCACAGTGGCATCCAGCGTCATCCTCACTACATGGGCTCTTGAGCAAGATTTGGCAGTGGTCCTGGTTGCTGCCAGGCCTCATTTGTTCCTGCTGAATTTCTAAGCCTGTTCTGAAGTCTGTGAAATACACAATATCCTTTTATTAAATGCTTTTTTTCCTGCTTAAATCAACCACATCTGTTTCAGTTGTTTGCAACTATAAAACCCTGACTAATACAACTGGTGAGACAAGTTTTTTCCCTGGGATGGCCGGGTCTGCCAGCTGTCTGCCAATGTTCTCCTTTTTGTCCTTTGGTAACATAACTCTGATTTTAGCTGTATCCATGGCAGCACCCAGTCCCAGAACATAAAAAGAAAGAATGTATGCTAATTCTATCATTTGAGTCTTT
Source organism: Glaucomys volans (assembly GCA_020662805.1). NCBI lineage: Eukaryota > Metazoa > Chordata > Mammalia > Rodentia > Sciuridae > Glaucomys > Glaucomys volans. The sequence goes on from JAJEJO010005554.1 coordinate 141,542, forward strand.
TCAGGGTCAGTTTTGATTAATTTCCTCTTCTTTCTGTGTTGTGTTTTCCAACTTTTTTGGATGTCTGGGAATTTGGGGCTGGATGTTAACCATTATGGATTTTATCTTGTTAGGTGCTGAATAATTTTGAATTCCTGTAAATATTCTTGAGTTTTTTCAGGGATACAGTGAAGTTACTTAGTGTATTAGTCTTCTGATGCTGCTGTAACAAATTACCCATGAACTGAGTGGCTTAACAATAAAACTTTCTCTCTCTACAGTTCTGGAGGCCAGAAGTCTGAAACCCAAGTGTTTGAAGGGCACCTGCAGAGGTTCTAGTGGACAACTCAGTCCTTGCTTTCCAACTTCTGGTGATACCTGGCATTCCGTGGCTATCACACTCCAATCTATGCTACCTCTGTCTTCACAATGCCTTCTTCTTTGAGTGTGTCTACTCTCCCTCTGCCTCCCCTTTATGAAGACTCTTGGGATTGCATTCTGAGCCCTTCCAGATAACCTAGGACAATCTCCTTGTCTCAAAATCCTTAATTACTTTCATTACTTGAGAAAGTAATATAGCATTTATAGTTCCTAGGGAGTAGGACTGGTTTCTTTGGACTGTCCTTTAGCCCCTTGTACTTGGAAATACATTTTTATTTTCAGGTCTTGTTTTAAATTTTGATAGGTGGTATCAGAGCACTGAAGAATGACATTGGCCTAGCACCAACTATTAGAAATGGGAGTGCTGCAGAATCAAGGGGTAAGACAGGGTCAGGAAGCAGGAAGAGTTGTATCCTAAATCATCCATTTTTTGAAAACTTTTCTGAGAAAGATATGGGTATAAATTATGAACCGGACAGTCCCATCCTGTTCTCAGCAGGGGTTGGATCCCACATGCAATGCAGAATCAGGGAGACAGGCTGGACCCGTGGAGACCTCCTTCAGTTCCATGAAAGAGGCCTGAGGAGCTAAGTGTCTGTCAGATTTGACAACGAGCTCCAAAAATATTGGATACAGGAAAGTTTCCACCCAATAAGAGAAACACTAGCTTTGGGGCCTCATGCAGAGCAAGCCTGGGCCATCCATACAGGCACCAGGGGAGTGAAGGAGCCCAGAGAAGGGATGAGGAAGGAGAAAGAGATGGCAGGTCTTCTGATCTCAGGGTCACCTAACCTCCTCCTTCTCACATATGGAAGAGAAAAGGGAGGTCTCAGGGCGAGGGAGTCAGCTGCACCCACCTCTTAACTACCTCCTCAAAGAGAGTTGACTGAGGCTTTGCAGAGACAAAGAGAAGGAAGCAGAAGCCAGCCCCCTGCATGTCCACAGGACCTTTTTCTTGCAGGGCAGAGCGGGAGGGAAGTGGAAAGGTAAGAGTGTGGGGCTCCCCCTAGAGGCCAAGACCAGAGACAGGCTGAAGCAGTGTGGAGTGTTCTGTTTCGCTTCCTAAGGGTCCTGTAGGGTGGTCTGACTGCGTCCAGTTAACAAGCAAGAAAACTGAAGCATGGGGGCGGGGGTGTAGGATTTGAGGACACAGCGTGGAAAACCCTGAGCCTAGGAGTCAAACAGGAGTGATTTAGCCAGCCGCTAACAATAAACCTCAGCAAAGCCACTCCAACAGGTTTTTGTAAAACTAAAAGGAAATTGTAGTCCACGTGTGACACTAGCATTGAGTCCGTCCTGAAGGAGGGGTGCACTCATTTGGATGGCTTCCTTTCTGTGTGCAAGGTCACAGAGTCAGTATGCAGTTAGAGGAGCTGGGGTTCAGACCCCCATCTTCCCAAGCCCGAACCTAATCAGCTGCAAGACCTTTCCCAGTGAAGCTGGTTAATCTTCACATCCAAAAGAAGATGGTTCTTCAACAAGCCCTTTTTAGGGCTGGAGCGCTGTGTCTCCCTGAGCCGCTTCACTCTCACCTCTGGGAACGTGTAAACACTGTGAGGCCAGCAGGACGCTGGAACTGGAAGGCTGGCTGGCCTTGCCCTTTCCCAGTGATTTCTCAGGCTCACAAGGGAAACCCTTGAAGGGAATCCCTCTGGGCGGCAAAGTCCATCCCTTTTATGGACAGATTCTCTGCTACTGCATAGCGAGCCCTGTGCAAAAATTTTGGCATGCAAGAGGCCACAGATCTTCTTTTTGACCAAAAGGCAAACATGCTTCTCTGAATTCATAACAGAAGCTTGGTTTTAAAAGGTTTGTATGCCTCCTCTAGCTGGGCTTTTCCCAGACTTCAAAAACAGTAAGACTCTAAAGCCAAATAGATCCCCCTACTTCCAGAATGACTCTGCCCAACTGGCTATCTCTAAACTGGGCTTTCTCAACCTTAGCGCTGCTGACATTTTGGACAGGACTGTTGCTTGCACGGTGGAATGTTCAGTAGCATCCCTGGCCTCTACCCCCTCCCTGCCAGTAGCACTGCCCCACTCCACTCCCAAAGTTGGGAAGATCAAAAATGTCTCCAGAGACGGGAGCAGTGGAGCACGCCTGTAATCACAGCACTTGGCTTGGGAGGCTGAGGCAGGAGGATCACGAGTTCAAAGCCAGTCTCAGCAACTTAGCGAGGCCCTAAGCAACTCAGTGAGACCCTGCCTGTCTCTAAATAAAATACAAAAGAGGACTGGGGATGTGGCTCAGTGATGGAGTGCCCCTGGGTTCAATCCCCAGTACCAAAAAAAAAAAAAAAAAAAAAGTCTCCAGGCTTCCCAGCTATCCTCTAGGGGGCAGAATCACCCCCACTTGAGAACACTGTGTTATACAGACCTGGCAGGGGTTTGTATTTATTTACTTATTTTGGTACTGGAATTGAACTCAGAAGTGCTTTACCACTGAGCCACATCACATCCCCAGCCCTTTTTTTTATTTTTTATTTTATTTTGAAACAGGGTCTCACTAAGTTGCTTAGGACCTCACTAAATTGCTGAGGCTGGTTTTGAACTCGCAATCCTCCTGCCTCAGCCTCTCAAGCAGCTGGAATTATAGGTGTGTGCTACCTCTCCTGGCTTGAAACTGGTTTTGAGCCTGCTGTTTTCTAACCTTTTCTTCCATATTTGACAGTTAATGTCATTAATGAATCAAATTTTAAAAAAGATATCAGGGGTATCAAGTATGGCTGAATTTAACATCTGTGGCATACAGCATGACATTGAAGGTTTGCCAATTTTTTTTTTGAAGGTTTGCCATTTTATTTCTAACTCTATTAATATCAGGCAGGAGGATCAGGGTAGGGCCATTCTAACCCTGAGTTACCCAGATGATAGTTTTCCTGCTATTAAAACCTGAGGCCAAGATGCCAAAACTACAAGGAAACTTCAGAGTACTCTACATGCACTTTCCATTTTACATGATCTCATTTAATCCCTGTTATGACTACACGAGATATAGAAGTTATCATAATTTCGTTATAGGGGAACTAAAAGTTGAAAAGGTTAATTTATGCAAGATCAGTCAGCCTATAATTGACAGAGATGGGCTTGATACTCAGTCTTGGATGTAGGAGTGACAGTATCAGAAATCAACGGGTGTTAGTGTTCAACTTGAGAACTGGATGTATGAGTTGATGTGATCATGTTGTTTGGGTTATAGACAGCAAAACTGTGAGAGAGGTCCATTCAGCCCTTTTGGTTCAGCCACATTTTCCTTTCTTCCAGGTCTGGCAGCTCGGATGTATGATTTGTCTTTTGAATCCACTGCCCTCTTCCTAAGTGGAGCTAACACCTTACCTTTCCATACTCAGCCACTCTGCATCCCCCTTCCCTTGACTGCTTAGAATCCTGGTTCCTCTGAGGTCACTCTGACCCTAGGCCTCTGCTGGATCTCAGCCTGAAAGCGCTAAATCCAGAGCAGCTGGGTTCCCTGACATTACCTGTCCTTTGGAGATTCAGTTCCCAAAGTTAACTGCAAGTCCCGTTTTCCTACATTCAAAGAAAAAATCAGTTTTCCCTTCCATTATTTATTGCATTGAAAAGGCTTCCCAGCCATCACTGTGGATGCATGGATATAAATGTAAGAAGAACCAAAAGGAAAGATGGGGGTAGGGAGCGGGCGGCCAAGGTGGGGAAGAGAGAAGCGGCACAGGAATAAGGAAAGCAAAACATGGCAAAACCGAGCAAAGTTGGAAGGAAGTGAACATTAAAATCAGAAGATCAGGAATAGTGGGAAAAAGAGGAGAGAGAAGTGAAAAGGTAAGATAGGAAGAAAGAAGGACCGATAAGGAAAACTTAGGTGGAAGAAAGGACTAACAGCATGGAGGGAAAGTGCTCCAAGGTCATGGCTGTGGCTGTCGCCTTCCAGTTAGCTTTCAATGTGTGCACAAACGGCCAGGTGGCTGTGCCCAAATCATACAGCAACAGGCCCTCTTATTGGGTGGGGCCCGGTCATTCTAGACTTTTCACATGACCAGAATGTTTTGGTTGTACTCTATTTTTAGGAGAAAGAGGGAAATGATCAGAGTAAAAACCTCCAATTGGGAATTCGAAAGAAAACACCAGGGTGGGTCTTCAGTGCAGAGTCACGCACAGCTCCAAGTGCAAATTCCCTCGCCGAGCATCTGGGCTTCTTTCCATAAATTATACTAAATAAGTAGCCCCACTACCTTAAAATCTTACCCACATGATTAAAAATATCCTCCAAGTACTAACCCTAAATCCATCAAGATAGAATGGTTACCAGTGACTGATCACTTATAATTATTCCTATGGCAGTGCTGCAATGGGAGGACCATGGTCCCCATTGATGGGAATGGAGAAACTGGCCAAGAGAGGTTGAGTAACTTGCTCAGGGCCACACAGCTAGTCAATGGGATAGCCTCTAGACCCTTTGGTCTTTCCCCTAAACCACACTCATCCCTCACACACCACACACACACACACACACACACACACACACACACACATACTCGTGCATATACACAGAGTCATCTGGTTATATTCAATGCACAGCTTTTGCCATAGTATAGCAGTAAACTCAGAAAATCTAAGTTCTTTATCCACAAAGGCTGAAACAGAATCATGCTTTGTGCTCAATTCATAGAATTGCAGAATTCCCAGGGCTGGCAGGGAAACTAGGGTCATGGGGTTCCCCTCCCACCTCCCCCTTCCTTTCCTTTTCTTTCTTCCCTCCCTTTGTTCCTACTTTCTTTCTTTCCTCCTCTCTCTCTCTCTCTCTCTCTCTCTCTCTCTCTCTCTGCAGATGAGTTAAACCAGGGTCAGAGAGTTAAAAGGTCCAAAGTCACAACAGTTAATCAGAAAATTAAATTAACTCAAAATCCCCATTCATGAAAATATCCTATCCCTTGGGTTTTCTTGTACCCCTGAGGGCACATTCTTCTCTCCCAGAGGCTGTTTTGCTGCTCTGACCCCACTGTGGGGGACATGGGAGGCCACAGAACCTCCTGAATATACCAGTGGCCCACCAGGGACACAAGAAGCAGCCCGTGGTGAGAGGCTGCAGGTGGGCAGGGGCTGGAGATGGTGTTTGGCAGACCCAGCTTGGCTAAGAAGCTATGTGGCAAAGGCTAAGTTGGCAGTTCTCAGTTCTTTGTTTGATACCATTACTTTTATAATCTACGGTTCCCTCTAAATCTAGTGTAACATAACAAGCTTATAATTCAAAACACATTTGTACCAAATGTAGCGAACATAAGGTATAAGCCCACGAATATAAGAAGCAATGTTCCCTTTGGGCCCCCTACTGAAAGCAGACGACACTTCTTCAAATGACCTGACATCTTCTGTCTGCTTGCTTTACGACTCGGCGGTCTCTGCTCCCTCCTGTTTTCCTATCGATCAACTGCTCCATTCCACGTGGGTCCTCTTGCTGGCCTGTGAGTGCGGGTTAAACGCTTGTTTTCCTTCTGGACAGACATTCCCTGCTGTGCTTTTCCTGGATTTGGACTCTTTGTATTATTTACTTTATGTTGCCATGGAGATGGGAGAGATCACAGATGTGAAGACTTGGAATCTGGGGCCACTGGAGACATTTATCATTGTGTTTGTATGAAGTGGACTCTTGTTCCCTTTGGCTTCAGAGCCTGGCATTTATTTGATAAAGAAGTTACTAATGAGGACGGAGGTCCAACACGTAACCTTAAACACATATGCCACCTCCCTGGCGCATGCTCCCTGCAGCAGAGAGCCACCTTTTTGGAGGGAAAGGTGGGGCTGGTGCAAACTTGGAGATTAGCAGCTGTCTGTCACTGTTTTCCCTTAAGGAAACAGAATGATAGGATGAGAGATCCATTCATCATTCTCTCACAGCCCCTTGAAGAAGAGAAACTTTCCCGAAGTATTTCAATCATGTACTGCCTGGAAAAATACAAAAACAAAACAAAACAAAACAAAAAAAAAAACAAAAAAAAAAAAACCAGGGCTCACCAGGACACCATCACTGTCATTCGAGGATGTCTGGATTGCCGAGCAAGGTGTGAATCTGCATGAAAGGCAATACAGCGGTTGGTACCTACAAAGACTGTGTGCTAAAAGATTACTACATACACATGCTAAAACGTACATATAGGGGGGTTAAAAATTCAATTGCTATTATTTTCAAGGCTCTGTGTAGTTCAGTGAACGACTGAATGGAAATAGAGACAGAAAACAAGAGAGCAGGTGTCTCTGGTAACTGAATCTGAAGACTTCAGCTTTTGAACAAGTAACTCCCAAAGTTCATTGCCATGAGTGCCAACCCACGTACCTGCTCATTGCTGCCACTTTGTCTAAACCAGATCCGACTCCTTAACAGTTCTCTTCTGCACAGAGGCAAAACTATTGGTGTCCAAATAAATCAAAACAAACACACAACCAACAATGACCAAAGACTGGCCCACCACAGGATTCCAGTGCTGTGGGACTCTCCTGTCCACTCCCTCCAGTTCTCTTCCCTTATCCCCTTCTCTGTCATCATTCTAGGGGTCTCTAATGGCTGCTTCATTTCCTTGGACTCTTGCTAGTTGACTGTTTGGATTGACACTTTATTTAGATTGGCTACTTGGCTTCTTCCAAGCTTCCCACAGCAGGCTACATTTGAAATTTTCCATGGACATATGCCATGCTCTTTAAGCCAGCCCCACATCTCCCTCCTGCTCCTAGCCTATGTTTTAGGGACCCCAACTTTCCACTTCCCTATGAGGGCATTTGGAACTACTTGATCATCCTTTCTGAGTCTCCTCTCTCCATTTTCTTTCATCCTCATTCTTTCTCCATCTCTCACTTTCCTTCAGTTCAAAGCTCACATTTTCTCCTTAAACAATCCATTTTCCTTTCCCAGTGACCTTCATCATTTGGTTTGAAAATAAATATTTCTATAGTTAAAATGCTTCTTGAGGCAATGATGGCAGAAAGAACATTGGACTAGTTTCAGGTCTTCATTCTAACATTAGCTGTGGGATATTGGAGAAAATAGTTAATGTCCCCAAGTCTCATTTTCCTCATTTGAGAAATTAGGATACTTACCTATAAAATACTCAGTAACTGTGAGACCAGCATGGAAGAGAACCCTTGGAAGGCTTTTAGTAAAAGTCATTTAAATTTGACTTGAAGCTTTATTTGATAAGTGTCATTCATCTAGGTATGACATCTGGGTACTGGTGAGAACATTTCCATATGGAAATTTATTTTATTTTATTTGCAGTTCTGGGGATCGAACTCAGGGGCTTGTGCATGCTAGGGAAGTATTCTATCACTGAGCTACACCCGCAACCCCAGTGATAATATTTTCAGAAAATGAAAAGTCCAAATACAGATGTCAAGAATCACTAAAGGGTATGAGATTTCACCCTTGCAAACTAGCAAGGTAGGATTTTGCAGTGCATGAATACTGGCAGAAGACACAAGAGTCCTGGATCAGAGATGAAGGACTTTATTGTTCACAGCAATCGCAGTAGCCAAAGTCTTCCAATTGCAACATGAATTTGAGCAACAATTTACTCAAATTTCAAAAAGCAAAGGCTTGGATGTATACATTTCTAAATGCAGGACAAATCTTTACAAGCCACTTTTATTTGACCACTTGTCTCTGCTCCAATTTTAGATACATCATTATATAAAACTTACTTTCTTTTCCCATTAGATAAACAAATGTATATAAATAAATATAAATATATAATTACAACAGTATAGTTTAGTGGTTAAGAACTCAGGATCAGGAGTCAGCCTGCCGAGGCTCAGATCCCAGCTTAACCGCCACAGAATGACCTTGGACAAGCTATTTAACTTTGCTATATTTATTTCCCACTTTACTAAAATGGAGATAATAATAGTATCTACTTCATAAGATGGATGAGTGGATGTAAGGTTATAATCCATGTAAAGTACTTAGGACATCAGGCTAAAATAAATGCTAACTCTTATTAATAGTGTATATTCACAGAATCCTTTGGATATAGTCTACTTTCCAAGTGGAAGACTTTTTAAAAATGTTTTTATTACAGAACTCAAGTTTCAGAATAAATTCACAAGCACTTCTAACCAAAATTGACCTCCCATCTTTCTGTTCCTTACCACTGACCAACTTGAGAATGGTTCTGTGTAAATGAAAATAAGAAAAACTAGGTACCAAAAAGAAGATGCACCTTCACATGGTTATTCGCAAGCTTGCTTTCTGTTACAAGAAAAGCGTTCTTTGATAAACCTTATTCATGAGCAAGAACGTGGTCATTCTGATTTCCCCACTGGGCTCTTTTGGCTTATTAAAACTGCAGCAGTCCTTCAAGTGTTGGCACTATTCTGTATGACACTGTAATGGGGATATATGACATTATATATTTGTCAAAACCCACAGAACACACATGAGGAATGAACTCTAAGGTAAACTATGAACTCTGGTAAGTAAGTGTATCAAGATTGATTCATCAGTTCTGACAATTGTACCACACTAGTGCAAGATGCTAGTACTAGGGGAAATGAAGTGAGGAGATCTATAAACCTAACACTGCTCTAAAAAATTAAATCTAGTAGCCACGTGTGGTGGTGCACACCTGCAAACCCAGCAACTCAGTTGGCTGAGCCAGGTATTGCAAATTAGAGGCCAGCCTCAACTACTTAGCGAGACTCTGTCTCAGAATAAAAATAAAAAAGAACTGAGGGATGTAGCTCAATGGTAAAGCTCCCTGGGTTCAATCCCTAATACCAAAAAAAAAAAAAAAAAATCTTGTGTGTATACATATACACACCATCTATTTATATACACAATTTATATTTATAAGTATAATTATATATAAATTTTATTTGTATCTGTGTATATTGAATATATTATATGTAACACAGCATATATATAATAGACTTAATTTTTATGCATCAACTGTTAGAAGTCTAACTTGTTATATTTCAGAGAGAGTGTCCTAATGGTCTTTCTTCCCCACCAACAAGAACCACACATAAACACTGGTAATTTCTTATCTCATTTGACATTGGTCTTTAATGTGAAAAAGGAAATTCTAGAATTCACTGTTTGTATCATCCACATCAAACATCAGAGTTTGCAAGGTAAATACTGTTCCTTCTGGAAATAACCACTTGTGGAGCACCATGCAGTGCAGTTTTGAAAGACACCATCACCTTACCAATTGCTTGTGCAACACCTTGGGCACCCATGCTCACCCCTATAACGGCTTTGACACCATCTGCTCCTTCTGAGAGTTTCCCCCACCATTGTTTTCATGCTATCTTTTATTTTTGCCAATTTATTTGATGGTATGCTAAAAACTGATCTAAACACCTAAAAATTTCTTCTGTTGCACACATGTCAAGAGTTTTACAAAGTAATAAATCTTTCTCATATTTGCCTGTATGAATTTATAAGACAAAAGCAAGCAGAGCAGAGTCTCACCCACTGGAGCTATAAAGATTTCACAGAATCTCAGCCTTTGAATTAACTCATTCAGCACTTTGGGTGATCATTCTTGCATTCCACTGGACTCTTGTCAGATAATGGCAGTGGTTGAATTTTTATAGTAGCCAGTTGTGCTGTTAATAACAGAAGTGTAGCAAAGTTTCCCTGGTGGTACATTCCATTTTCTCAGAGTGCATCTACTTTGAATGATGCTGCATGTGAATTTTCAAGCTCAGTTTTAATTTCAGTTCATATTCCATTTTCTAGGAACAGTAAACTCAAGACACACTAGAAGATGCCAATAATCTTATTTTTATTTTCACTGTATATTGTTTCAAAATACCATTGTAACTTGGCAGGCACCATAAAACTGTTTTGCAGATATTTAGTGCATGAAGTACATCCCGTAATTTTAGAACCATAAAAGGTGAACCCCAATACAAATAATTATTAACGTTTGTCTTGTCTTTGCATGACTATGAATGAGTTTTCTGTACCTGGCTTTTACTTTCTGGACAGGTGCTTGGTTCTGGTGAGACTTGTCATATTTATTTTGATCCTTTTGGGGAGGTTGTTGTTATTGTTATTAGCATAATTTATTTCATCCCACTAGGGAAAAGATAAATATGAACATAAACTTTCATGCACATTTACATATATATGCACAACATTTATTTATAAATATAAAGGCCAGAAACTCCTATAATATGATACCATCACAATGCAATGTACTATGCGTTCACTTACTGTACACTGATTTTTCCTCCATGAGATAGCACACTGCTTAACATATGTATCCAAACCTTGCCCAGCATTTGGTAGAGCATGGTCACTCCATGTTCATGGATCAACATACACCCTTGCAATAATTTATCCCAGAGGACATGCACCGGCCTGAATTCTGGAACAGATCAGGGCAGGGCTGCAAGCTATGTTCAAAGATTCCTCTGTTAAGACATTCAAATATATACCCAGGGACATCAAGAGAAATGCTATTTCCAGGTCTGGGTTAAACCAAACTTACTCAGCAGTCAAATCATCAGAGTAGTGGTCTTTAGTATGCTAAAACCTGGTGCATGTCAAATTAAGGGTATGTGTTTATTATCATAGCTTCTTTTTTAAAGAGTTGATATATATCTAATATATATGAAGCTGAGTTCTGCATTTGTGGTATCTTTGCAACAAAGCATAGTCTTGCTCCATGGATAACATGACAATGCATTGAGGGAAAGGAACTGAGCCAAGTAATCAGGAAACTGAATCTGCTTCTACCTACCAAGCAAAAGAGAAACCGCAGCTGGTACCAGCATGCGCAGATGTGGAGAAAGGTGGCTTAGAGGAGAGCAGTGATGAGGGAGGGCTTTTTTTTTTTTTTTTTGAAATGGGGTCTGGCTAAGTTGCTGAGGCTGGCCTTGAACTTGCCATTCTCCTGCCTCAGCATCCCAAGTAGCTGGGATTACAGGCCTGTGCGACCACACCCAGCTAAGGGAGGGCTTCTTGATGGAATCTTCTCTGAGTGAAAAGTGGACAGAGAATGGAAGAAGAGGTTCTCCTGAAAGAACCCGGAGAAACTTGCCAGGGGAGGCAAGTTGGCTGGAGGTGAAGGAGGGTGTTTTAGTAGGCTTTTTCTCAACTGTGACTAAAAGACCTGACAAGAACCATTTTAGAGGAGGAAAAGTTTGTTTGGTGCTCACGGCGAGTCTCAGTCCATAGACAGCCAACTCTGTTGCTCTGGGCCTGAGTGAGGCAGAACATGTGGCAGAGGAAAGCAGCTCGGGACATGGCAATAGGAAGCAGAGAGCTCCACTCACCAGGGACAAAACAAACCTCAAAGACACGACCTCATTACCCCCTCCACCAGCTGTGCCATACCTGCCTATAAACTACCACCCAGTGTATTAAATCCATTCAAGTGAATTAATACACTGATAAGATTGAGGCTCTCTAACTCAATCATTTCATCTCTAAACTTTCTTGCATTGTCTAATAGATGAGCTTTGGGGAGAAAACTTATATATAAACCATAACATTAAGTATTCACCTCCATGGCCTTTGGCGGACCATGTAATTGGTCCACTTAACCAACCCTCCCATTCCAAGACATTCTTTCTTTCTGCTGCTCAGAGTCATCTGAAATTCCACCATTTCCCATTTATTTTCTTAACTTCATTCGTTTGGGTGTGAATTTTTCAAGCTACTGATCTGTGGACCATCATTGCAGAGGGGGAAAGAAATCCCACCTGGGATTACTATGAAGCTAAACTAAAGTCAATGAGTTTCTTCACTACAGTATATTAAGCCTTTACTGTACTAATTTGGGAGGAAGGCCATATTATGTTTTGCATATTCATTTGATTAACTTTTTGTAGCATACCCATTAACATATGATGCTTTTTATTTTTTTGTTGTTTTTTGTTCTGGGGATTGAACCCAGGGGCATTTAACCACTGAGCCACATCCCCAACCCTTTTTATTTTTTTATTTTGGGAAAGGGTCTCACTAAGTTGCTGAGGGCCTTGCTAAGTAGCTGAGGCTGGCCTTGAACTAGTGATCCTCCTGCCTCAGCCTCCCAAGCTACTGGGATTATAGGTTTGTGCCACCATGCTGGCAACATCTGAAACTTTTGTTCCACCAAAAATGATCTGAGCCAAGCACAATGGAACATGTCTGTAATCCCAGTGGCTCCGGAGCCTGAAGCAGGAAGATCAGAAGTTCAAAGCCAGCTTCAGTAACCTAGGGAGGCCCCGGGCAACTCAGCGAGACTCTGTCTCTAAATAAAATATTAAAAGGGCTGGGGATGTGGCTCAATGATTAAGTGTCCCTGGTTTCAGTCCCCAGTACAAAGAGTAGGTCTGTTGTGTATCCAGGAATGAGGAAGAAAAAGAGGAAGAGCGAGAAATCAAGGGGCACTTATTTTCCAGTGCTGACTTGTTTGGAAGTAATTTGGGGAAATCTCCAGGACTTCTTCATCGATGTGAGAAGTGGGCCTCAATCTCTTTTTGCATTTTTGTACCTTTGCCCTTCTCCCCGAGTGCCTTATCTATCATAGATTCCATAAATACTTGTCTGAACTGCATGAATGACGAGTAAGTGAGTGAGAATGGACCTCGGTCAAATCATAAGACACAAGAAGGTGATTTTTATTTGTTCTCCTCTCTCTTGGGTTTTAATGCTTGTCTTCTCTTCATTCCTTCTCTTGTGAGAACCTCACACTAAGACGTGCCTGATTCCACTTAAAGGGTTATTTTCTTTTCACACGATAGTTATTTCAGTGTAGATCAAATCTTAGCTAAAAGTCTGCCTTCCTGAGACACTGGAAAGGGTCTCCAAGCATCAAAATCTCCCCAGGCCCTTACAATTTCACCATAAGAGAAACCACACTTTAGAGTCCTAAGGAGGAGCGAAGCTGACCCATCACCTTTTCTTCTTCATTCTGGAAGACCTTCCAGGATTGTCCCAGGTGGGATGTTTTTCCAGGGACATAGTCCCAGGGCCCTGGGCAGAAATGTGGCTGCCTTGTGGGTGACTCTGGTGCACCAGGAAGAGAAAGCAACATGGGTATCAGTCAAAGGCATGGAGGGAGCCCTGGTGGTCAGGATGTAATTACCTAGCAGTCTGGGGATTTATCTTCCAGGTCCGCTCTCTCTAACCAGTCCATAACCAAAGTGGGGCATTATGACTATCTCAGGACAAAGCCCAGGCTAAATACCTTAATTTACAAAGAGGATCCTGTGGGATAGCTCTCCAAGTGGTAGAGATGGAAGAGGTGTCTGACGGAGCGATGGATTTGGGGGAAATGGGTAAGAGATTTGTGCTGGTTGTTTGATTTTGAAGTATCCAAAAAAAGGAACACTCCAGGTGTTGTTTCAAGGATTAAAAAGAGAAAATGACAGCCAGAGAGGAGTCCTACTTCATGCCTGTCTTGGGAATTCCAGTCTCTCCCTCCTTCCCTTCCTTCTCCTTTCTTTGATTTGAAACGTATGTACTAGGAACCGTGTTAAAGCTAAAAGGATAATCAACACATGGCTCCACTCTGAATATATTCAATGATCTCTTCCTCTTCGTTCTTCCTCTTCCTTGCCCACTAACTTTACCAGAGTGATATGGTTTGGATATGAGCGTCCCCCCAAAATCTCATGTGTTGGAAACATGATATCCAAAGTACCAATGTTTCAAGGTGAAACAATTAGATTATGAGAGCTGTAACCTCATCAGTGGTTTAATCCATTTGATGGATTAATGATTTGAATGGACTACTGAGTGGTAACTATAGACAGATGGGGCACAGTTGGAAAAAGTAAGTCACTGGAGGTGGTTTCTCTCTCTCTCTCTCTCTCTCTCTCTCTCTCCCCCTCTGCTTCCTGGCTGCCATGAGTTTTCCTTGCCATGACCTTCTGCCATGATGTTCTGCCTTACCTCAGGCCTGGAGCAATGCACTTGAGCAACCATGGAATGAACCTCTGAAGTTGTGAGTCCAACCTTATTTTCCTCATCTAAGTTCTCTTGTCAGATACTTTGGTCACTGTGATGATAAGCTGGCTAATGCACAGAGCATTCATCTTTTCCATTTTGCCACTTTAGTTTTCCTATACTTTATATGACAGTCTGTATTAGTCAGGGATCTCCAGAGAAACAGACCCAATAGGAGATTATGTTATCTCTCTCTCTCTCTCTCTCTCTCTCTCTCATCTATCCATCCATTCCTCCATCCAAGACTGAGATTTATTTTTAGGAAGTGACTCATGTGATTTTTGGGGACTGACAAGTCCAAAATCTGCACAGCAAGCAGACAGGCTGGAGACCCATAACAGAGCTGATATTGCTGCTCAAGTTCAAAGTTGGTCATTGGCAGAACTTATTCCCTTTTGGGGGACCTTGATCTTTTTTCTCTTCACCCATCACTGATTGTATGAAGTCCATCCACATAACACGGTTGGAGAGAATCTACTTTCACTCAAAGTTTACTGGTTTGAATGCTTGTCATCTAAGAAACAAACAGAGACATCTGGACTATTGTTTGACCAGATATCTTGGCACCGCCACCTGCCCTGGTTGGCACATAAAAGCAATCATCACACTGCCCATTCCACCAGCAACACCAGGATCCTGCCTAGACTCAGTTTCCTCCTGTGATTCTTCTCTGGTGCTTCTCCCATTTTCCCCTACTCTCTTGGAACTAAGGTAACAATTATCACAACCTGCATTTACTAAGCTCTTCCTATTTCCAGACACTGTGCAATTGCTTTGCATGAATTTAATTCCCATAACAATTGTTGGAAGTAGGTACTCTGATTGTTATCTTGTCTCAGCTAGAGACGGCAGGGACCTTACTGGAGGTCCTGTGGTTGGTGTGCAGTGGGACAGGGGCTCAAATCCAGTGAGCCTGGCACCAGAGCCTGTGGTGTTAAATTCCTGGGCTGGGCTGCCTCCTTTCATACACAAGATGGCCCCAACCAAAGGGAGCCTCCCCTTCCCTCCCTTGAAGGGGTAGTTTGAGATCACAAAAATCTCAGGCAGAGTCTGGAGCTGCTCATGAATTCAGTGGAACTCATGGACACACAGAGCAGGACAGAGGGTAAAACAGAGTATGCCAACCCTTCACGGGGTGCCCTCCCAGAACACATGTCCTGTAGATCACAGAGCCGGCAGGGATGGATTCGCCCAGCATGGCCTGGGGAAGGGTTTTCTGAACCTGTGGACAGATCACAGCCACACCCACCATGAAGGAGTATTCTGCAGCCACTTAATCATTCTGGAGAAGAATGATAGTGAATGAGGAAATGTTCATGATGTTCTACATTTAAAAGTCAGTTCCTAGCAGTTTGTAAATATGAACTTATTAAGAGTGTGTAACACATATACTACACGTGTGTAACACATAAGTTTGGCAGGGCACGGTGGCACAAGCCTGTAATCCAGCAGCTCAGGAGGCTGAGGCAGGAGGATCTCAAGTTCAAAGCCAGCCTCAGCAACTTAGGGAGGCCCTAAGAACTTAGCAAAACTCCATGTCTAAATAAAATAAAAAAGGGCTGGGGATGTGACTTAGTGGCTTCAATCCCCCTCCCAAAATACACAAGATGGCCCCAACAAAAGCAGCCTCCCCTTCCCTCCCTTGGAGGGGGGAAAAAAAGTTTGTGCAGATGTACATAGGCAAAAAGACCTAAAAGATAGGTTTAAAATGAAGTATGATTATGGGAGATTTTTAAAATTCTTTATACTTTTCTTCATTTTCCAAATTTTCTACAAATAAACATTTTGTTGAAACATATAAAATATTGCAGTCTTGTAATTAAACATTAATCATATTTTTAATTAAACAACCATTTTTCGGAAACGTACAAAATATTGTCCTTATATAATTAAACATGCAATCATTTTTAAGTAAACATATAAACATTTTGTAGAAATATATGGGATACACTTTTGCAATTAGACCTGTAATCATATTTTTAACTAAACATATAAATATATTTT
Source organism: Glaucomys volans (assembly GCA_020662805.1). Classification (NCBI taxonomy): domain Eukaryota; kingdom Metazoa; phylum Chordata; class Mammalia; order Rodentia; family Sciuridae; genus Glaucomys; species Glaucomys volans. Next base: position 157,817 of record JAJEJO010005554.1, read on the forward strand.
TTACAAATGTGCAAAACCTTATACTTTTGTAATTAAAACACAGATCAAGTATGAAGGTGTTTAGATATTTAACTCTTTTGAGACAATTTGATTTACCACCAATCTGGTTTTTAAAAATGAACTCCCAGAAATCAGGGCTCCAAAGGATTCCAACTAAGATTACTGGTTACAGGTGGGTGTCAGTCCCCAGAGAGATGAGGTGCCTCACCCAGGGGGAACCTCAGCTATCCCGAGAGGAAGCTAATCCAACAAAGGTGTTTGGCTTCGTGACAAGAATTTTCATTGCAAAAATATTTTCCATTCTTTAATCAGAGCCTAATCCGAATGAAACTTCAGATGCCTGTCATGGTACTTTCCATTTTAAATCTCCACCTCCCGCTCCTTTCTGTCTCAGGAGCATTCCTGTGATTTGTGAATGGTAAAGACAAAGCTACATTGTAAATGTCTTTGTCAAATTGTCACCCATTTGATGAATCCCTCCAGCTGTAATAATGTGACCGAGATTTTAACTAGCTTCTGGGACCCATGCAACAAATGAGAGTTGTCTCTTTTGTGAGGACCAAAATTTATTCCAATTAACTTTCATGAATCCAAACATGTTTGGAAATCTTTAAGTTACTTGCACAGGCTATGCAAGCTCTTTAAATAACAAAAATAATCATACTCTGTATCATGCTATTTCTGTATTATTCCATTTATTCTTAAAAAAAAAAAAAAAACACACTAAAAATCTGTGTGGCATGAAGTAGCCAAGATCTTGGGATGTTGAGCTATTTGCCAAAGAACCCTTAGCAGGTGAGAGAAAAAGACAGCCAGAACGAGTCCTGTCCTCCCCACAACATCCTCCTCGTGTCTGAAGATGGCTTGAGTTTGTGGAAACAGCTATAATTGTTCAGATCCAAGCCTTACACATTAAGGGGTTCACTCAACCCATGGCTAAGTCAATGAAGAAATATTGACTCTGCACTAAGGTCTATGTAATGGCTATTCTTGGGGAGGTTACCAGATGAATAACTAATGGTTCCTTCTGTCATCAAATTGAGTAATGGTAGTCTTTGATAAAAAAAACAAAAGATGACACTTTTATTGTAATCAGATTGTGTGTGTGTGTGTGTGTGTGTGTGTGTGTGTGTGTGTGTTAAAGCTACTCTGAGAGCCCCACTAGCATCTGTCTCTGTGACGGTACTGGGAACTTTCCAGATGTTGGATAGTCTGGGATTGATTTTACGATGGATCTATGGGCCCATTACTGAAAAGCGATTTGAAAACCTGAAAAAGCTGCCATTGTGTGTTATTGACCCATTAGCTTGTTAGAGCTTACAGACACCAAATCTTGCTATACTCTGTCATGAATATCTTCAAACTTAGAATCAACATTCAGGCCCTATAAATACCATGTTCCATTTTCCCTCTGTCTCCTTTTAAAATGTATTACCTTTGGCTTGAAGTTATTTGAGAGTTTTCTTTTTCTAATTGGTGTGAATGCATGTGTATATATATACGCACAGGTTTGTATGTTACATAGAAGCTGTTTTCCAAAACATTGCTCTCTTCTCAATCAGCTTTTTTGTAATATTACATTCTAGATCACTCAATTTTTGTGTGACTTTTCCCAGGACAACTTTTCTCTGCATATTAACACTTGAACCAGAAAATTCACTAGGCCTTCAATAAAACAGCAAGATTCTAAGTCAAGAGAAGAAACACAAACTGTCATGATTCTTGAACTTCTACTCTTCTGGTGTCTGAACTTATAAATTCCAGTAATAGGTCAGTGGTTCCTAAATTCATCTTTCATAAACTTTTCACTGCTCAGTGACCAGTGAGAAAAAATTAACACATGTGATTTAATCATAAGTAAATGTATAGATATAATTATTTTTGAATTAGCACATATTAGTTAAATTAAATATGTATCACTAACAAACAACCCTCAAATCTCAGCAGCTTAGCAAAATCAAGGTTCCTTTCACAGTCCTATCACAGCTCATGGGTGAAGACTGTTCTGTTGGGCATTCTGGGAACGGAGCTTCTTCCATTCAGTAGCGATGCCATCTTTGAAGACGTGGGAAAGGAAGATAGAAGGGCACACCTGCTCTTAGCCCTCTGGCCCAGAGGTGACATGCACTTCATTGGTGAGAACTGGTCACAAGGGCCCTTTATCCATGGGAGGTGGGGAAGCACAACCCCATGGCTCTGCATGGAAGGCTGATATACAGATATTTGCCACAACCTAGCTGGCATGGAGTACGAAAGCTACCTAGTCTCTTTCCTAGAAAGGAGACTATTTTATTCTTAGTCTATGTTCTCATTTTTTTTTTTAACATGGAGAAAGTACTTTCTTTTGTGGAAAACTGATGATACTAGACATTAAGAATTTTAAAATGTTCTTATTTGGCAAAATGAGATGCTGTTAATCTTTCATTGGCCTCTATGTTCCCTCATTTAAATAAACAACTTATTTTGGCTCATGAATTCTAGAAGTCTGGAACCATTGGCTCTTCCAGTATTCAAATATGAGGATGCTTTTTCCTGGGATCTACTGACCGACTTCCTAAGATGACGTTTTGTCTTTGAACGGGACGATGCTTGACCACAGGCACTCTTTGAAATCACGAAACATTCTGCTATTCCTTTCTCCAGACTCCAACAGCTGCACAAGTACAAGAGGACCAAAATAAAAATGGTCTTTTTTTTCTTTTTCTTTTCCATTGTTTTGATTGGTGGGAACAATCACATCTTTCTAGAATACTTAATTCCAAAGGATGTTTTCCCCAAGGGGATCTGAATGTGTTCTCAGGAAAATGGCTCCCACTGGAATTTAGCATCAAATGTTGCAGTTTCAGGAAAAGTGTAGCTGCAAAAATCTTTCCTAATAAATATAACTCTGCTTCAGAAGAGAGGTCAACAGTGCAACAGCTGCTGCTGAAAAATTTTGGACTTCTGCTTGCCTGGGTCTTCTAGGATGGGCTTTCCCTGTCATCACAGAAGTGTCTGTGAGCTGAGCATGTCCACCAAGCACCCAATTTATCCTCTAGCTCCAGAAATGCCTTCCTGGAAGGGACAAACCCCTGCCAATACCGTCCTCAGCACACAATAGCTGCTGGTGACAAGTCACTAATCCTAACTCTTTGAGGATTGTTTCCCTGGGTGCAGGATGTGCAGAGGGCTCCAAGAGCTAGGAGCTCCTATGGGTGAGTACTGAGTTCTCTTTCTGATTTTGACAGGTTGGCTAATAGGGTCTCTTTTGCTGACTCTTGTTGTTTATATTTGCAATTCTGTGAATTTCTTCTCTGTTCCAAACAGTCTTGGGTATATCTTTATCCAATCTCTAGCTGGGTGCAGTGTCACACACCTGTAATCCCAGTGACTCAGGAGACTGAGGCAGAAGGATCAAAAGTTTGAGTCCAGCCTCAGACTCTCTCTCAAAATAAAAATAAAAAATAAAAAGGGCTAGGGATACAGCTCAGTGGTAAAGTGTCCTTGGGTTCAATCCCTGGTACCAAAGAAAAAAAAAGAAAGGCAATCTCTTATCATCTCTAAACATCAGTCTTACTGTTGGTCACATTGGTTCAATGATTTGTCAAGTCTCAGTGGGAGAAGGTGACAATTTGTAACCCTTCCTTTCAATTCTCAAAGCTCATTGATCTTTCTCTGGGTTGGATCAAGAAAGCACTGCAGGCTTCAACTAACCCAGCTCTTTGTTTACATCCTCCAACAGTAAAAATCATAGCTATTGTGTGTTATGAGTCTTCTGTGTTCCAGAAACAATGTTGGGAGTTGGACACACATGTGTTATCTCATTCAATCCTGCCTACACCCCGGCAAGTGGATGTTATTAGGAATCTGGGTGCAGCAAAGCACTCTTCAATAACCAAGAGCATCACATTACTTTCATAAACACTTGAGAATGTCCCCCTGGCATTCCTCATCTACTGCAGGGTGGCTTTGTGGTTTGGTAGATGTGTGTTTGAAGCCACTCACTTTAGTGGACTAAAGTGGACTTTGGATAAGTTGCTTAACTCTGTAAGGATTGTTTTCCTGGGTGCAGGGTGTGCCGAGGGCTAGGTGCTCCCCCATTGGTGAGTATTGAGGACAGAAGGAAGCAGGGAGGTAGGGATCACAATGGAATATCTGTTCTCAGTCAACTACTCCTCTTTCCAGGGTTCACTGGTAAGGTCAAGTTCTCAAAGTCTCAAAAGTCTCAAGAAGCCCTTGTCAGTTGGATTTTTGTCACTCATAACAAAATGCCTGACATAATCAACTTATAAAGAGAAAAGGTTTATTTTGGCTCACAGTTTTAGAGGTTTCAGTCTATGATCAAATGGTCCCATTGTTTTGGGCCTGTGGTGAGGTGATCAGTGTTCCCATATCATCATGGAAGCGCACGATAGAACAAAACTGCTTGCCTTGTGGCCAGAAAGAGGAAGAGGAACTGGGTCCCACAGTCCCTTTTCAGGATGGGCCCCCAATAACCTAAGGACTAGGCCCTGCCTCTCAAAGTTTCTACCACCTTCCAACAGCACCATCCTGGGGACTAAGTCTTTAACACATTGGCCTTTGGGGGACAGTTAAGATTCACACAATAGTAAGCCTCTTCCTGGAAGTTGGGGTTTGGACATGACTCCCTAGGAGGAGTTTGAGCTCTGCTAAGAAGGCATTTAAATCTCAAATTTCTAGAAAAACTTTCCAGAAAGGGTCTCCAGGGCCCATCTCAAACAAAGGACACTGGCGAGGAGGTCCTATGGTTTTTCAGTGTTAAACTGCAATAGGTTTAACCCTTCTAGCTGTTCTAATGAGCAAAGATCCCTTTTTGCTGGTAGTTACTTCTGAGTTACGGGTGTACCCCAGGCCACTGGAGCCCAGAAAGCTCAAATCATTAACACACAATGTTTACTAAGGTAACCCCAGGACATTTAACCATCATTTACAGGAAAAGCATAGAACAAAATCTCAGAAAGACTTAGCAAAGGGCTCTTTGAGGTTCACACTCTTCCCAATAGAAATGCAGAAACATTACTTCTGTAGGTTCTTGGTTGTAAATACTTAAAGGTCTGAGCACACAGAATGCCAAATCTGTCTGTTAGCTTTGCAAATAAAGCTACCTATTATTTTTCCATTTAGTGCTACACATTTCCTATTTTATACTTGCCCCAAATTGAGTTGTCCCTGCCTTATACAGTGGTTTGGCTGCTGCCGGGGCAACTCCAGTGAGTCAGCTGCAAGGAGGAGACTGATGCTTTTATTTGCATTTTGTTCAGTCCTTACCCTCAAGGAGACACTTTTACAAAAGTTAGGCCTCTGCTGGGTTGGGTGGGAGAGGACAGCGGCTTCTGAAAGAACCCAGTGGAGACACCTCCTGACCTGCAACTCTGGCCTGTGAAGAGTGAGGGATCCTTCCTCAGGAAGGCACCAGAAACATCTGAGACCAGATTCACACCAGCATTAACACGTTTTCGGGGGACAGTACGCAAAAGGAAGCCAGATAGCCTCTGCCTGAGGCCTGGAGCACCTGCCAGTCATCTCCCCGCAACATTCTGCATTACCTGACTTTCTGTCTCCCTGAAGACAGTGCTTTAGGAGAAGCAGCCATGCTGGGATTCGACACTGCTTCTCCACATGGAACAAATTGCATCCGGAAAGGAACAGAGAAAAGCAAGAGCTGATCCTCATTTGTGAGTGAGAAGGATGGACCACATCTGGGGTTCTTAAAATTTAAGCCTAAAAATCACCCGATTAAGATCACCTGGTTAAGATCCAGATCCCTGAGTCCCCTCTCCCAGGGTTCTAGTTCCTTAATCCCAGTGGCTTCCAGACGAGGCCCTGGGTACCTTGGAGATCCCTGAGTCTTCCTCAGCTGATACGATCTGGTGTTTCAGACATCATGGGCCCCACCCTTCCTGGCCGATCTCTGCTAAGGGTGTCTTCATGGAACCTGTAGCCACCCTCTGCCTCACCGATGTTTGATGTAACCTGGGCGTCCAGGTCCAATTCCCATCCACACGGTCTTCCTCAATAACTACTCCAAGTTCCTGCATTCTACTGCTTCCATGGTCAGGCACCCTAAAAGGAAGGCAAAGAGAAACAAGAGATGCTAGTTTGCAGCTGAGAAGAAAAGGCTTTTGGGTCCTTCCTTCTTCCACCCACCATTGCCTGCTTTGGAGAATCTGGTCCCACCTTCTAACTAAGGGAGAGAGAAGTTAAAGGCCTCACCCAATAGAGCAGTGGTGAGACTGGACTCCATCAGGCTGGCCCCAGCACTCCTGTCCTACTATCAATAGATTTAATGAGAAAGTGGACTAAGAGTGCAAGATAGGCTGGCATAGCAATGTCGGAGAGACTTAAGTCAAGTTCAGGGTCAGGGCGCTCCTTATGCTATTCCTGTAATTTAGTTCTACAAAATCTTCAGCCCGTGGGAAGAAAGAGAGGCAAAAGCACACACTGTGTTGGCTACTTGAAAATACTGATCACCTCACAGAGGGGATTCAGATCCCAGTGGTTGGAATACTTGGCTTCTCTCACTTCGTTCTTGCCCATAACTCACAAGCAGAGACAGGCAGCACGGAAGACGGGAGCCTCCTAGGGCTCTAGCAACCTGGGGGTCTGCTTCCAACGCTGCCTCTTCCCAGCTGTGCGGGGGACATCACTTCCCCGCTCTGGGCATCTGTTTCTTGTCTGCAAATCAGGGAGGGGGTTGTTCAAGGTGGTTGCTGAGGCTGCTTCCAGGACTCTTAATTGCCTGTGCATGGCTGGGGTGCTGTGGCCATTTCTGTGCAGCTGAGGATGAGGATGAATGTCTCCGTCTCTTAGATTTTCATGCATTCCTCCACTCCTCTCAGCACCCAGAGCAGTATTCTGCCCATGCTATGTATTTTGTAGATATTGCCAGTTGGCTGAGTCTGGGCCCAGAACCACCTGGACGTCCCCCTGGGTCTTGATAAGATACCCCTTCCATTGATCCCCTTCTCCTCGCTGTCCATCCAAGTAAGCCATGCTGGTTTTAGACATGCCGAAGATTCGGCAGAGGGATTCAACAGAGCCGAGTGACCCTGTGACCCTGCCATCTCATGGTGACTAGATGAGAACACAGCCTATCTCCCTGGCCCTTGGATGTCTGCTCCTGTGGGCCTTTACAGATATCTGGTCGGAGACAGTTAAACTATCAGTCATTTTGCTTTGGGTGTCTGGGGTCCCCCAGGGTTTTCTTGATAAAACAAGAAGTGTCAGTCTTGGGCTCTGCCCTGGGTGGCACAACCTCCTGGAGGAGGGACATAATATCATGAGCCTGATATTATGTCATTCACCCAGGAAGGCCACCCTTGACAACACCAGTTTATCCCTAGTATTTGATTCCCTCTCTTCTATGATATGTTCCCGTGCTCTGGGTGGGAGGAAGGTTCAATCCTGGTTCTGTAAAGGTGTAGAACAGACTCCAGAACAAGGACTCACGATGCCAACCTCGCTGCCAGGCAGGAGAGCCGACTGGCAGGACATGTCATCTTCCTGGATGAATGGCATGACATCAGCCTCCTGAAAGTCAAACGTCCCTCCTCTGGGAATGTTCTGGACAGGGTTGTTCTAAACCAGGGCAAAACGTCAGACTTCTGATGTTTAATTCAGTGATTAGAAACTGAGTAAAATGCTTTGATTCCTGCAAAGGCCAAGAGCTTAGCTTAATTCAGAGACCCAAGCCTTACCAACAACTCTAACTGGGTGGATTTGAGTATAATTATTCAAAAGGAAACCTAGAAAGAGAGGCTGTGTCAGCTCCTCTCAAGCTCTGCTACTATCTCAAAGTCACTGGAAATCCTGACAATGATTCTGCAGGGACAGGCTTGAGGGAAGAACCAGGAGATCCATGCCCAAGCCTCGGTTCCTGCTTCTGTGCTTCTGCCATGCCAATGTCCAGGTGGAGTTCCCCTCCAACCGCCCTGCTGTGAACATGCAGGCTTTCCACAGCTCTTAGCTGATTTCACAGCCCTCCTGTAGCTGTTCTAGGTAGACTTACAATGCTCCTTCACAAAGAATCCTTTAGTTCCACAAGCTAATCATGCTCCTCTTTGAAAGAGAACACACCTCATAAGAGCAATGCGTGGTGGTATTTGCCCTGAGAGAAGAGCAGCAGATTGGGGTCCACTGTACAGTAGGCTCTCCTGGATTCCAGAAAGCAGTCATTCCTTTTCATTCCTCTCTTGTCCCTTTTCATGCCCTGCATATCCCAAATCCAACTAGTTCAACTATACCCTTGAACATTAATGTAATGGCACTTGGCTCCACTGAGAGATGGAACAAGATCTCTTTAGTTCCCTACTCTTTTCAGGCCATGAAATGGTGGCTGGTGGTAAATTGTTTATACATTCCACCAAAACAAGCCAACAAGAAATAGAATAAAGTTGGCTCGTTTCTTTGCTGTATGAATTCCAGAAAATTCCATTATGTTACTAATTGGGTTTCCAAAATGAATGAGCAATGCCTCCAAAGACAGCAACATTGTGTAAAGGAACAAACACTATACCACGAGTCAAAAAACAAATTAGTTTAGCCGGGCGTGGTGGCGTGTGCCTGTAATCCAAGTGACTTGGGAGGCTGAGTCAGGAGGATCGCGAGTTCAAAGCCAGCCTCAGCAACTTAGCAAGGCCCTAAGCAACTCAGTGAGACCTGTCTCTAAATAAAATACAAAATAGGGCTGGGGATGTGGCTCAGTGGCCAAGTGTCCCTGAGTTCAATCCCTGGTTCCAAAAAAAATTTTTTTTTAAAAATTATTTTTTTCTTGATTTAACCTGTTTAAATCTTCTCTTAACTTTGCCTCTACCTAAGCTATGTGATCTTAGGAAAGAACACAGCCTCTCTGAGTTGAACTGTGTGCTTGATGATCTCTCAGATCCTCCAACCTTCCTGCTCTTGTTCCTTTCTTTCATTGCTTACTTATAAAGCCTACCTCCTTGGCTAGGACATCTTTACTCTTCTGATTTTTCCAATTTTAAGAGAGTGAAAACTATTTTTGGAAAATGTTTAACTTTACATTTCCCCATATGCATTGTTATTTTTATTTATCTAGAACTGAAAAACATTCACATTGATAGTACACCATTCATTCCGATCTCATTTTTTTCCCATCTGGCCGTAATGGAGGAAACAACTTTAGCTCACAATGAAGGAGCAACTGTTGGGAAGAATATAAGGAGGAGGAGTTTGTGTTTGGCTTCCTATTATTTGAGTGTTTTTCCAGGAGCGCAGGACAGGAGGAGGGGAGGGGGCCCCACTCCTCACCTCCCCTCTTCCAACACTGAGGCCCACGAGTTCCGTCACACGTGGGAGGTCCTCTCTGAGGCTTCCCCTTCCCCCGCCAGACTCTTCACACAGGTTCCTGCTGTCCAGCAGGCCCTGGTCAGAGGACTTGGCCTGTCAGTCAAAAGTAGTCCTTGTCAAAATGCCGTCTGATTATTTTTTTTATTTTTGATTTGTTCCTTTTAGTTATCCATGACAGTAGAATGTGTTTTGACATGCCATACATACATGGAGTGTAGCTTCCCATTCCTGTGGTCGGATATGAGGTGGAGTTCCACTGGTTGTGTATCCAGATGTGAACATAGGAAAGTTCTGTTCCATTCATTCTACTGTCTTTCCCATTCCCATTCCCCACCTTCCCTTCTTTCCCCTTTGTCTAATCCTAAGAGCTTGGATTCCCCACCCCCTTATTGTGAGTCAGTATCTGCAATTCGGACAGAACATCCGGCCTTTGGTTTTTGGGATTGGCTTATTTCATTTACCGTGGTGGCCTCCAGTTCCATCCATTTACCGACACTGCCCTCATTTCATGCTTCCTTGTGTGCCACCTGGTTACCTTAAGGCGCACACCTCTGCAGTGCAATCTCTACCTGTCTCACCCAGAGGATGCTGGGCTGCAGGAGGCATCTCAGGAAGCATCACAGGTGTGGAGGGACAAAGGTCTGGATGGAAGTTCCCGCCACAACCTTCAGGTGCAGCTCTGGACTGAAGGTGGGGCATGGAAAGAGGGTTGACCCAGAAGGCAGAGAGGCTCCCTGGAAATGCAAGAACAGGTGGGCGCCAGCCTGTCCCTGCCCTGAGACCCTCCGAGGGAGAGGGCTAAAGTGGAAATCACCCTGGGGGTCACCTCTGAGGCTTTCCTGATAGGGTTCCATGGTGTCTCACCGCCTGCTCTGTGACCAGCCTAGACGCGAGTCCCTGACAGAAGGAGCCTCCGCTGAGGCTGAGCCTCCATCTGAGCCTCCCCACCTTCTGCCCTCCTCCAGCTGCTCCTGTCACACCCAGACCCCACTGCTGGGCACATCAGGTCTCCATGACTGTCCCCCTCTTAACCCTTCTCCCTCCACCGTCAGGATACCTTTCCTGAGGAAGCCTCTTCTCAGCCTGCAAGATCACCCTCAGACTGTCCAGGGACAGTCTGTCCAGGGACAGTCTGAGATTCCTTCTAAAGGTCTTTGTGGTCCCTTCTAAATGAAGTTCACTCCCATCATTTCTTCCTCCCTTCACTTCTCTTGATTTTCAGCTCCAGGTCAGGGGAAAGCTCATATCGTGTCCCAGTGCTTAATACACTACTTGTCAAGTGATGGTTAATTTTGTGTCAACTTGGTTAAGTCACGGTGTCCACTTGCTTGGTCACACATTGATCTAGATGTAGCTGTGAAGATATTTTCTACATGTGATAAACATTTACAGAGGGAAACTTTGAGAAAAGTATATTGCCCTCCATAATGGGGGTGGGCCTTGTCCAATTAGGTGAGGTTGAAGACCTTCCCCGGAAAGTGGAAGGAGTTTGTCTCCAGGTTTCTCTCAGATTCATGTCTGTGACATCGACTCTTTCATTTTTAATTAGTGCCTTATAGTTGCACAGAGAAACTGGGTTCATTTTGAGAAAATCATACACATGGAATTTAGTTTCCTCTACTCTAGTCCCCATCCCCTCCCTCTGCTTTCCCTCCCTCTACTGCTCTTCCTTTTGCTTATTTACTATTTATTTCTGATTGGTGCTTTCCATATATACATAAAGGTGAAATTCCCTGTGGTATATTTATATGTGTACGTAATGTAATTTTATTCAACTGATTCTGCATTTCCTCCCCTTTCCTCTCCCTCCTCCCTCCCTCTGGATCTCCTTCTTCTCCACTGATCTTCCCTATATGATATCCTCTCCTCTTCTCCCCATGCCGGCAACATCAACTCTTAAAGAAACTTCCATCCTTTCAGTCTTCCCTGCCCTACAGATTTTAGATTTACCAGCCCCTCAATCAACTGAACCATTCCTTAAAATAAAACCTCTCTCTCTTTCTCTCTCTCATACATATCTATTCTATCCTATTGATTCTGTTTCTCTGAAGAACTTGGATTAATGCAGTCTGTGTTTCCTAAGCATTTATTGAACTACAGGTCTACTAACAAGGAAAGACAGCCAGGAAGAGAGACTGATGGGAGAGAAATGGTTGAAACTATGAGGGCAGGTAGGCAGAGATTTGAATAACCGGGAAAGAAACGACAGGCCACTATTTTCAAAGTAACGATGTCTGTGTTTATTATGCACCTGGGTGCCATATGTGCTCAGAAATGTTTTAATGCAATTGGATTTCCTTAAATTTTAGAGATTCCCATGTAAATATCAGACTTTAAGGTAGAACAAGATTAAGATATTGAAAAGGGGATTTAGGGTAACATAAAGCATCTATCATAAAGGGCATTTGTATTTTATGGGGGATTTTTCTGGAATCTGGGGGACTGGATTACGTCTCTAGGATCCTAACCCTTTAGGAGTCCTCAAACTATTTTCAGTATTTTTAAAAGTCACACTGAAGCCTGGCCCTGTCTGCTACATCTGCCTGGGCACCTTGAAATGTCCAGTTTTGTCCTCTTCGGGCTAGAATTCTATGCGGCCTGTGTGGTATTGGTTCTCCCTGGCTGCTCAGGCTCTCTGTTCTGCCAGGCCATGTATCTTTGAACACATTTTTAGATATGGAAATTCTGATAAACTAATTAGCAAATACAGGTTGTTAGGAAAATCTTTTTGGGTTGGGGATATGGCTCAGTTGGTAGAGTGCTTGCCTTGCAAGCACAAGGCCCTGGGTTCAATCCCAGCACCGCAAAATAAAAAAAAAGGAAAATCTTTTGGAGTAAAGGGGGCCCAGGAGGCAGTGAAAAGAGGCGATGCAATGCAAGGAGCTTCTGGCAACAGAAAAGTGGGATCCTCACCCTGGATGGTAGCTACACCCCTGTGAGTAAGCCCAAGCACGCCCTGAGGTCAGCGCAGCATCTGATTAGCTGCAGAGCTTATGGTGGCCAATGATAACCCCCAGGACTGCTTCCAAGCCTGGACTCCAGGTCCCTCGTGGATTCTACTAGAGAGAAGCTCAGAGAAGCCACCTCAGCATGCCAGAGCACCCAGGTGACAAGTCACATGGGGGAGGTGGCACCTGCAGCAGTGTTGCTCGTCACACTTGACCTTGGGGGACAGGAGCCCTCAACCCCGGCCCAGCCTGCCTGACTTGAAGTCCCAGCTCTGTCCCTCACTAGGCTTCTGACATCTCTGTGCCTCAGTTTCCTCATTGACTAAATAACCGTTAACCGTTGTTCCAGGGTTGTCGTCGGGCTCAGAGAATTTAACATGTAAAGCACCTAGAACATCAGTGGCAGCAGAAGTGGATTCGTGGTATATGCCAGGCATTGAGCCCTGCGTCTTGCACACACCGTCTTCTGGCCCCCACAACAATCCCTCGAGGTAGGTAACAGTGTTAATTCAGTTTTTCAGAGGAGAAAACTGAGGCTCAGAGAGTTTAAAAACTTGTCCTATGTCACCCAGTTTATCAAAGCTGGATTCGAATAAAGCCTTGGTGTTACAAGCACCTCTCGCCTGCCTCAGTGGGCAAGGGATGTGCCTGTCTAGGGGATGCCACATTATCTCAGTGGGCGTCTGTGGGCAAGTCCTGACCTCTGTTTCCTCATCTGTAAAACTAGGGGACTTTTCTCAATTTTGAGAAAGTAGTAAGGTAAGCAGAGTGAAGGGTATACAGAAACCCTCTGCATGAATTTTGCAACTGCTTCTAAACTTCTAGAATTCTTTCAAAGTAGAAAGTTGAAAGACCACTGGAGGGAAATGACACTTGGCAGCTTTCTTAGTGTCAGGCACATAAGCAGGTGCTCAATAAATGCTTCTTACTCTGGTTTATTTGATATTTGAGACACTGAAGAGTGATCCGCACTGAGCAGATTGTTTGATGTGACATGAAAAGTTGAGGTCTTGGGATGAGCTTTTGATTTTAAGGAGCAAAACAAAGAATTTGAGTTGATGGAAACATTTCATTCTTTTTTTTTTAAAGCTTTAAAAAAAATTTTACAGACTGCATTTTGATTCATTGTACACAAATGGGGTACAACTTTTCATTTCTATGGTTGTGCATGATGTAGATTCACACCATTCATGTAATCACACATGTACATAGGGTAATGATGTCTGTCTCATTCCACCATTTTTCATGCCCCTGCCCCTCCCCCTCTCATTTCCCTCTTTGTAATCTAAAGTTCCTCCATTCTTCTCTCATATCCCCACCCCCCAACCTGATTATATATCATCATCCACTTATCAGGGAAAACATTTGTTTTGGGGGGGGGATTGGATTATTTCACTTAGCATGATATTCTCCAATTCCATGCATTTATCTGCAAATGCCATAATATTATTCTTCTTTATGGCTGAGTAGTATTCCATTGTGTATATGTACCCAGCTTCTTTATCCATTCATCTGTTTAAGGGCATCTAGATTGGTTCCACAGTCTAGCTCTTGAGAATTGAGCTGCTATAAACATTGATGTGGCTGTGTTACTGTAGTATGCTAATTTTAAGTCCTTTGGATATAAACCAAGGAGTGGAATAACTGGGTCAAAAGGTGGGTCCCTTCCAAGTTTTCTGAGGAATCTCCACACTGCTTTCCAGAATGCCTGTACCAATTTGCATCTCCACCAGTAATGTAAAAGTGTGCCTTTTTCCCCAGAGTCACGCCAACATCTACATTTTATTCTTTAAAATAATATCTTTCATCATATTAAAATTGTATATTAAAAAAGTCCTAGTGGGTTAGTTGCAGAGATCTCAAGGCCCTTCCTGGGGCAGGACCACTGTGGCGGGCCAAGAAACTCCATGACATGCCACCCAGCAGCGGCCAGGGTGCTGTCCGGGCCAGCTGTGCTCACTGCCTTGGGCTGTCAGTCACATCTCCATGTGCCATTTCAGTTTAGACACTCATGTCCTGGTAAATGCACGGATCCTCTCAGGGCTGGGTTCCTGGGACCCCATGGATACCAAAATCCATAGACGCTCAAATCCCTGACATAAAATGGAGTAGTATTTGCATACAATCTACCACCATCCTCCCATGTACTCTAAATCATCTCTAGATTACTTATGATGACTAATTCAAAGTAAATCCTATGTAAATTGGTACTATACTGTATCGTTTTGGGAATGTCAAGGAAAAATTCAACACATTCAGTACAGATTTCAATTTTATTTTCTAAACTCTCTCTGACCCAAGGTTGGTTGAATCTTTGGGTGCAGAACCCATGGATGAGGAGGGCCCTGTGCTGGTGTACCCAGCTTCCACCCTGGAAGCATTTTTTTGCTGACTTCAGGAGCAGCTGGGAATCCTTCCTGCCAGGTGTGTTCTGTCTGGTCATGTCTGATCAATGTGGAGGTGAGGGGAGTACAGAACCAAACAGCTCCCTGTGTCTTGGGGAGCACTGAAAATCTGGCAGGAGGGCTCCAGACAGCTTTCCCAGAAGTAGTCGCAAAAGAATTCTTAAAATAATACATGGGCCTGGGGTTCTTTGATTTAGCATCCCATTAGCTACCTGAACTTTGGTCCTAGGCAGAGAGATCCGTGCCCCTCTTCTTACACAGCAAATTAGCAGAGCCAAGACACATCAGCCAACCCCCTGCCTCAGTTTACCCACCAGTCATAAGTTTCTACATTCTTTATACACAGAAAGGAGAGGACAGGGAAATAGAATAGGAGAGAAGGACTGATTTTTCCTAATTTTAATCCATAGTTATAAGGCAGAGAGGCTCATTTCTAAAACAGTGACAGGAGAAGCAGTGGAACCATGCTAATGGGACCTGGGATCAGGTTGAACAGAAACAAGTGACGTGGCTCTAGCTTGGTGCCTCTGCACACCGCTCTCTGGGAGCTGCTCCTCAAGGCCAGGCCCTTTGGGTCGTCCTGGGCAGCAGATGGAAATGATTTGGGCACTTCCGGTAGGGCCTGAATTTGATCCTCAGGGTAAGATCTGAAAAAGAAAAGAAGGAGAAGGCAAACCGATTCCCTTAAAAACTGTGCGCACTGAACGTGTGATATTTAATGCTCACCCCTTAGAGCTCTACTCCTCACTTCGGGTTTGTAAGACACAACATGTTTTTTCCCCTAATCCTTTCCAAAAAATGCATTCCATAAATTGTTAGCATCCCTGCCAATGGCCCCAGTAAACTCACATACCAGCTTTAAAGTCGACCCCTTTTAAACCAATGCATTAGTCCCTTGAGTTGGGGGATATTATTTCCAGATTCCTATAGCTGCTAGCTCACTCTTTTTTCTCTCTTTCTTTCTTTCTTTCTTTCTTTCTTTCTTTCTTTCTTTCTTTCTTTCTTTCTTTCTTTCTTTCTTTCTTTTTCTTTCTTTCTTTCTTTCTTCTTCTTTCTTTTTTTCCTTCCTTTCTCTCTCTCTTTCTTTGTTTCCTTCCTTCCTTCCTTCCTTCCTTCCTTCCTTCCTTCCTTCCTTCCTCTTTTTTTTAGGTTACAAACGATCATGGTGTTTGTAGCTGTTAATTTTTAGGGAGAACTAGACACAGTGGCAGATGCATGTATAAAGTAGCTGTGACATCCTCCCAAGGCCCCTTAGCGCACTCTAAGATACCCTGACACCACACCACCCATGTCCTTGCTGAATTGTCTCTTTACTAAAGGCTCCAAACTCTTCTTGTTCAGAATGTCCAAGAAATTCCCATATATGTTGGCGAGCCTCTGCCATTGTTATTTGTTTTATGACAGAGAGCTAGTCACGTGTAGTGGCTTAACTCATATGATCCAGAGCGGCACTCTCTAGTTTGAAGTTGAGTTCTACAACTTGTAACTGTGTGACCTTAAGTAACTTCATTAACTGTTCTGTACCTCAGTTTCCTTGTTTTTAAAATGGGAATGATAACAGTACCTACTTCACACACACACACAGAAAGCACTTAAGCAGGGTCATATTGAATAAGTTCCACACAAGTACTAGCTATTATTATACTTTCATAGCTTTGGGTGCTGCTCTGAGGACTTTTAACCATCGACATGGAAGATTCCAGAAGGATCTAAGGACAAGTTAAAATGCACACAGAGGATAAAGAAAAACAGGCCTACTGACTTTGTAACCCTTCTGGGGCCATTTATCTTCTGAGAAAGATTGATGGAGAGAATCACGGATAGTAAGTGACAAGGGGCGCCTAGGCATGAGGCTCCACCCTATTGTGGGGCCCAGGGTTGACAAACTGGTGCTGGCCCCCAGAACTCGGTCCCCAGTCCTTCCCATTGGCTGGTGCTGCCTCTCCTTGGGGAGAGGTGCTACACCTGGTCCAGGTCCTCGTCAAGCTCAGTCTGGATGAGGTGACACTCAAGTAGTTGGTCTTATTTTGAGTTTTCCCTGTTCTGATTCCCTTTACATCTCCTTGCAGGAATCATTTTGCTCCAGAATAGTCTTCTCTCATTCAACTCCAATGCTTAAGGGTCTTCAGGGCTTCTCTCCTGTACCTGCACCCAGATGATTCCCACCCTGTAAGTCAGTTGTGCACAGTAAGAACACCAGAGGCGATGCTAATTGTCTGGCTCCCGTGCGATGGCAGAGTAGGACCAGAGGCAGCCGAGGCTAGCAAGGAGGGGCTGGATCGGAAGTCAGGAAATTATAAATAAGTAAAACCTATTCTTCATCGAAGAATTCTTTATAAAGATTCCCAGAGCATCTGTATATTCTGGAAACTCATGAAGCTGAGAAAGAAATTATCCAGCTTCAGGACCCCAAGTCCCCCTAGCATCAGCCTCTGGCTCCTATGCATGGGGTCCGGCGCCCAAAGCCTGTCAGAGATGGCCTCCCACCAAAGCTTCTGCTGGAAGAACTGAAGACGATGTTTGCATCGCCTGAGCTGGTGCAGCTCCAATTGTTCCAGGGTTCCCATGATGTACCACACAGGCATGGAAGTTTGCGGAACTGAGTGGGTAGTGTTCTGGGCTCCTCCTCCACATCCAAAGCAAGTGTCCCAATTGAAAGAAGAAAAGCCTGAATAAGAGTCACTGTTTTTAGGCATGAAGTCTCAGAGGTAAAGCAGCTGGCTGCAGGTCATGGGTGGCAGAGCCCATGGTAGAACCCATATCTTGGGCTCCTCACACCCTGTCTGTCCCCTTGCATCTCATCTACTGTGATGACAACTGTCCTGTGTACATATGTCTCTCAAACAATGATGCAAGCCAGGTGTGGTGGTGCACACCTACAATCCCATCAACTCGAGAGGTTGAGGCAGGAGGATTACAAGTTTGAGGTCAACCTCAGCAATGCAGTGAGACCCTGTCTTAAAATAAAACAATAAAAAAGGACTGGGGTGTAGCTCAGTGGTAAAACATCTCTGGGGTTCAATCTTCAGTGCCCCCAAATAATAAAATTAATAATAATAATAATAATAATAATAATAATAATAATGTTATAGGATACTTGGTAATGTTTTTAAAAAATAACTGAAAAAGAAACCACCAAAATGTACACAAAGGCACACTCAAGGTTATCTGCGGCCAACAGCCCAGTGAGACAAAGGTATCTTAACAGCCAGTTTGAAAGCATAGTGTTCTCCCTCCTCCACCCCAACCAAGATAACAAGGCCAACCCTTGGTAGAACCTGCTAGTCAGTGGCTTCATTTTCCAGGTGCTTCTTTAATGGCACTCCCTCCTCTTTAGCCTCCCTTTCCCAGTGGAGGAATCTGCCACCAATAATTCTCCCTTTGGCTCAGCTGATCACCCTTTTTTCGTCAACAAGTGTCTTCAGATTATATCATTCCTTTAGGGGTATTTGCTGTTAAATTTTTATCTCCAATGATTTCATAAAGATTTTTGACTCTGATTAAAGGAATTTCAGGCATCTATGATGGAAATAGGAAAAGATACTTTTTCCTAAATGGTTGGGGAAGATCTTGTGATCATATTTGGTGTTAATTCAAGGTACCCTTAAGGTAGTTTAAGAGCAGATCCTAAAAGTGTTGTATTTTTTAGAGGTAGAAATCCCCCCTCTTGTAATCTTCATTTACAAGTAGAATGTGAAGCATCCTCAGTTGATTTTTTAACTACAGCCTGCCTCTAAAGCCCCTCCTTGCATTTTGCCAGAATTCTGCCTAGTATGGAGACCTACTAGGGTGGCACCCTCCTCCCTGCCCCTTTCCCACTGACCAAAAAAAAAAAAAAAAAAAAAAATCTTAACTTTCCCAGTCTCTGCCAACTCTCCTGTGGTCTGGAGTGTTCCAGAAAGTGAGGAGTAATTCTTCATTTCTTGCTTCATAAAGGGAACACCATGTGACTCCTCCTGGTGGTGGTGGTGGAGGGATACTGAGGGGGTTCACAACAAGAGCCTATAGAGGTCCAAGGTCAGAGCTCCTAGTGGGGGCAGATGGCTCTGTCCCTTTCCTTCAGCATTGGCCAGGACTGGCCTGGAGCATGCCTCAACTGGGCAGAGCTGTCCAGAACTGTCCCCCTCCTCTTCCTCTTGCTCTCCCCACACATCTCCACCTTCCTTTAGCTCTTCCCTACCCCTGCCCCTTGGCTTCTACTTGCATTCCTTCTATCTTTTGGCATTTTTCAGGTTGGTTTACTTTGTATTTGATAATAGCTTCACATTCTCTTATCTGAAATCAAGATTCATACCTGTATTGTGTTCATTTGGGGAATAAAATTGGTAGCAAATCTTGTTTCAATGACTTCATACTTCTTAATTGTTACAAATTATTTGCCTGTACCAGAAACAGTACCATCCTTTTCTCAAAATGTACTAGCCTTCATTGCAACCAGAAGCTGGGAGCCTCTGATTGCCTGTGCTTGGGAGGTGAGTTTCCTGGCTTCATGCACCAGCGTCTGCTCTTGTGAGGATGGGGGAGATGGCGGGTAAACCCAGATCTTGAGACTTCAAAGCCTAGAATGGGTGCATGGGCCAAATAAAAATTGAATTTTGCTTTTCTCAGCCATAAACTGTTCTGTATCTCAATTCTATAAATTGAAGTTAGAAAGGCAAGATGGTATATATTTAATAATAAGTTTACTTTAAAATCAGTTTTGAAGAACCTATACTTCATATAATGAATGGGCTTTCAAAAGCAAGAAAAAGAGAAAAAGTATACCCACCAAAAGGGAGCGGCAAAATAAATCCCAATGGAAAATTTGTGCCTTTCTGTGGTCGGAGTCATTTGGTCAAGAAATGATGAAGTTACAAATTTCTGAAAAGGGTGTGTGTTTTGGAGTTACTGAGGTCCAGGTCTCAGCATGATCCCTGGGCAAGGCCAGCATTTAACTCTGATGCAGAATAAAGAGGAGGAAGTGGTCACAACCAGCATTCTTTGGCACCACGGCAATGCCTGCATGGTCTAATAACACCCATGAGTCTCTTCATCTCAATTTGGAACCGAGCTCTCTCAGCAGCCCGTGTACCCAGAATCTCTTGCAGTGGAATTTATCTTTTAACTCTCTAGACAGGAATGGTTGGTAAAAAGTGAATTGCAGCTGGAGGCTTGAGAGACTGCACAAAGGACCTGTGCATGCAGCAGCAGCAGCTGCTGCTGAGCTAAGGGCCTGGCCACAGGGAGCAGTGGGTGTTTTCCACAGAGGGAAGCCTCTCTGACCTTACTCCTAACTGGGTATTGATGTCAGCACAAGTCTTGAGATAATGGATCACACTTGAATTAACATGCAAGAAAAGAGAAAGAAGGTAGCCCATTGCAGAGACCAAAATTGCTGGGAGGATAAAGTTCCATGATAGGACATCACAGAAGGATACAGGGAGTAGAAAAATGTGTGGCCATTTTTGCAACCCACCAGACCACTGCCAAGTGCAATAGCAGCAGTAGAAGTTCTAGGCCCCAGTGCCCAAAGTGGTTAGTAGGAGGGCAGCATCTGGGCCCAGCAGCTGGAGCGTTGAGTCCTTGTTGCAGCAATTCCATTGGTGATCTGAGTTGTCTCTGAGTGGCCTTCCAAGCATAACTCTCTGGCCTTCTCGAAGAGTCCAGAAGCCTCCTAATGTCCTTGAACAAATTTCTTTTCTGTTTAGACCAGCTAGGGTGGTTTCTACTATTTCTAACATCCCTAATATTGGATGGAGGCTGAGGCTGGAGCTCTGTGGCTTTAAAGACTCCACATTGAAGAAATGACAATGTTTTGTTTTGCAATATTTTCTGCAAATCCAATGTTTTATTGCTATCTCTTATGCAGGTATTTATGTAATCCAATCTGGTTTTAATGCACAAGCTCTGAGATCCCCAAATGTCCAAGCAAATGGTTTGAGAGAAGAAGGAAAGCAAACTCCTCTCTCTCCCTTTTAGAAAAGCCAGCACTTAAATTTCATGTAAAAAATCTCAGCTCTCTAGCACCTCACTGTGTCCTGTTGAACTGCTGTGACACCCTGTTAATTTAAAAAAATGAAAATGAAACTTGCTCACCGTAGTTTCATTGAACAGCCTTATTCTTTGATTAATTTTGGATGTAGATCTTAATTAAAACAATTAAAAACTGGTATGGAATAGCGGCTAAAAGCATAAGTTTTGGATTAAAACAGACCTGGATTTGAGTCCCGCTCCAGCTATATTCTAGCTTTGTGACTTGGGGCCTGTCACTCAGCTTTTCTGTGGAAGATGAGGATAATGAAAGTATCCATCTCATAATATTACTGTGAAGACTAAAAAAGATCCAAGACCTGGCTTAATGTGTTATTTGCAAATGACCACGGAAGTTAATTCATTATGCCCGAATGATAAAATTTGTCAAGATTTTAAATATGGTATTTTGTGTGACTTCAGTCATAAAAATAGTTGTCATTTTCCTTTTATTGTGATGCTAGTCATGATACAATTTATAAGTCTCAGAATCTCACTTAGTCCCTTTAAAAAAATGTAGGATTTTCAATTCTCCCCCACACAGACACACACTTTATCATTCAAGGTTCAGTGCACATGAATGCTTTTCAGAGAAGCCTACTACGTCCTTGATCACGTTTGGTGGTTTTCAGTTACATAAAATGGCTTTAAACATTTTTAATTATTTTTGTTATGAAGGTATATTTTTCAAGATACTATAACTTCAACAATTACTATAGAAAAAAATTGAGAGCAACTTAATTTTTTCCCCTTTGGGACACTTAAATTCTATCCAAATGATGGAAATGCATTCAAACATAGATGCCCTCTACCACTCAGCTACACCCCTGGCCCTTTCTTACTTTTTATTCTGAGACAGGGTTTTACTAAGTTGCTGAAGCTGGTCTTAAATTTGTGCTCCTCCTGCCTCAGTCTCCTGAGTAGCTGGGATTGTAGGTGTGCCTCACAGCACCCAGTGAGAAATGCTTATGATAAATAAAAGAATGCAATATGGAAGATGAATTAAGAATACTTCTATGTGAAATAAGCATATAGAAAGAAGCAAAACGGAATCTTTTCCACTTATTTTCAAAATATTTATATTGTGACATTTAGCTCCATAATTTGAATGAAAACGAGGCATGACTCCTTAAGTAAACCGTTTCTGTGCCATTATAGCAGCTACCTGTGGAGAAAAGGTCTGAGCTGACAGAACACTGGGCTTCGCTTGCCTTCCTGTCCCCAGCATCATTGTTTCAATCTCTGTCTCCATGGATCATCAGAGAGGGCCACAGAGTCCAGACAGGCTAAGATCACTTGCTGGCTACAAAAAATGTCTTAGAGAACAAATTTGTACTATGGACAGTTAGCACTGAAGGGGAGTAATAAATCTGAGGAATTCTGGAGACCAAGTTGCATGATCCTGTCTGGTACCCAGACATGAATTCACTCAGGTCTCCTGCCAGGGAAGACAGTGAACAGTGAGATCCAGGGAGGGAAAGTCACAGGGCTCCACAGGCATGGTGTCCTGAAGGGATTAGGCAGGCAGTGAAAGGAGAGCAAGGTGGAGCTGGTGAAGAGGGGAGGTCAGACCAGGGAGGCGACAGGGTGAAGGCAGACCCTGAAAGGACACAGGTGCCCCAGACGGTATGCACAAGGCTCTGAGGTGCAGCCTTTGGAGATATCACCCTGTCTAGAGGGACCAGAGAAGATAAAAGTGGAGGCAGGGGCATCAGCCAGAGGCTGCCAGAATGTTTCAAGAGAGAAAAGATGAAGGCTTGACTCAAGCAGGAATATGAGACAAATCTGGAAGATAAGAGGAGACAGAATCAAAAGAAGGAAAGTTGGGCTGGGGCTGCAGCTCAGTGGTAGAGCACTTACCTAGCATGTGTGAGGTACTGGGTTTGATCCTCAGCACGATATATAAATAAAATAACTAAATAAAGGTTCAACAACCAGAAAAAAAATTAAAAAAAAAAATGAGGAGGAAAGTCAAGGGCAATCACCAGGGTGCTGGCTGAATATCTGGTACACCCATGGGACCAATGTTGCCAGATAAGTCTCCAGAAACCAACAGGGGCTAGTTGTTCGTTTATATTTTAGGCTGAAAATTGACTACCTAAGCGCAGGCACATGACTATAATCCCAGCCATTCAAAAGTCTGAGGCAGGAGGATCACAAATTTGAGGTCAGTCTGGCCCACTTAATGAGATACTGTCTCAAAATTTAAAAAGTAAGAAATTTTGAAAAGGGCTTGGGATATAACTCAGTGGTAGAGAATCTCTGGGTTCAGTTCCTAATACTGCAAAGAAAACCAATTGCCTCTTTGCCAGGCTAAAATCCCATGGGGGCCTCATATCTATATTTACAATTATGGTTACATTGGTTGAGCTCTGTTGTTACATAATCAGAGAAAGAAATACCCCTCAGGGGAGGAATTCCAGGCCTCTCCAGGCATGGCCTTTTGTAGTAAATAGCCAGAGTTAGGTAAATAGACAACTCTAGAGGCATTTATGAATAAATACTGACCCCCAGTGTCTAGGTGCAGAAATAAAATTAAAAAAAAAATTAAGATTAGAAAATAGTAAGATTCCTGGAAAAGTACCTAGAATTTCAGGTGCAAATAACATTCCCTACAATTTAATTCAGGATCTGGGGGTGCTTCAGAAATAAAAACAGTCAACCTATGCTAGAGACTGCCGGGAAAACTCTAATGAGTGTTCTATAAAACCTGTGTCAGGATGAATCCAATGGCCTTGATCATGGGGGCAAAGTTATGTGCTGGCCTTTATCGTCTTTGGTCCAGAGGTTCTATATGCCAAGGTTTAAGTTCAACTACTTCCAAGAATCTTCCCACTAACAGGGTAGAGTTTGTGCCATTGATTTGACAAATGCAGACTCCAGCTCCGACTGGCCACCTAGGTCAATATGACATGCAATGAAGTTTCCTCTCGAGTGGACAATGCCAGGCAGTATGGTCAGGCAGATGCTCCCTTTTCAATAGCTGTGTAGTTATAATGAATTCATGGGACATTTTTGAGTAAACTCTATAGTAAACTCTAAACCAAACTCCTTTGGTTGAGTGGCATCATCCTGAAAATGTGACCCTCTACCACGCTGGCCAGTAGTTGCTGCTGTTGCTATCAGGATTGCTTCTGCTTTCTTAAGGCTAGAAACTAGGCACTGGCTCTTTGGAAATAGACTGCCTTACCTCCTGGGCTATGTGGAGGTTTCTTTTCTTTTTTTAAACTTGGGTATATAGAGAATTAAATGTGTAGGTCAAGCAGCAAAGCTGCCTTGGGAAAGCAGAGCTTCCTTCATGAAAATAAGATCTTTTCCAAGAACTTTAGTTGTTTTGTTTCTTGAGATGGGGTCTTGCTATCTTGCCCAGCCTGGGCTTGAACTCCTGGGCTCAGCCTCCTGAGTATCTGGGAGTGCAGGCATGTGCCACTGTGTGCAGAAGGAACCTTGGTTTTAAAAATTAGAGAAGACTTAGCTGCACACAAAAGGCACATCTTGAACGCCAACAGAATTCTTTTGACTTACATTGTGGGCGACAAGGACCGTTCATTTCAGGCCATTGACCCTAAACAATCTCAGGAGAAGGCAATAGGAGCAGTAAAAACCATGATTGCTTTGGAGTCATATGGACTAAAGCTGGACTTTGACACTGAGCTGGATAATGCCACTAGGGACATTTGGGAGGAGGCTGCTGCAGGGAGCTAGAATTCAAAGAAATAAGCTCAGTAATTAAGTTTAGGAGCCAAATGATTGCTCCAAGAAGGGAAGCCACTCAAAGGAGGATAAAATAGGTTTGCATCGTGTGAGAGATTCCATTACTATTTGTTCAATTACAAGGTGTAGGTGACTGTGATCCTGTTTCTGATTTGTCACATCACCCCACAAGCTGACTGCTGGTCTAATGTGGAACTTTACTCTCAAAAGACAACAAAAGGAAAATGAGTGTAACAATGTTTTTCTTAACAACATAACACAGACTTGAGTTTTTAAAAATGGAATGTACTGTTGGCTGAGCCATTCACAAGTGACTTACGTCTGTAAGTCACACTAGGAAACCTTACCCTTAAATTCATCAGAGGGCATCTCCTAAGAACAAATCCATTCCTTTCCCCCAAAAATGTAATATTTATTATTACCTGATATATAGGTCATATTCAAATTTCCTCAAATACCCAAAAAAAAAAGTCCTTTGTAACTTTTTTTAAATCCAAAGATTCAATTAAGCTTTACATATTTTTGTTATCCTGTCTCTTTAGAGTCATTTGATCTGGACCTGTCCCCTCATGTTTTAGTGTTTATTTCTTGGCCTTGATATATTTTAAAAAGTACAAGCCAGTTGTTTTCTGGAACATCCTATATTACAAATTGACCTTGTTGCTTTTTCATTATTAGATTCAGTTTAAAAGTTTCTCCACGGAGTGATATGTGTTTCCCACTGATTTATAGGAGGCGGCAAGCAAAGTCACTTAAGATCCATTTGATTTGACCACACTAAGATTAATAACTTGGTTGTAGTGGTGTCTGCACTCTCCATTGTGAAATGCTTTTTATCCTTTGAAATTAATATTATTATGAGTTGAGACTATATGAATCATTACATTTCCAAGACATCTTGATGGTTTTAGTATCCATTGGTGATCCTTGTTTGAATCAGTTATTACCCTGAAAGTTGACATTCTCTTGTAAAGATGTTTTTCTTTTTTCTCTCTCCCCCCTTCTTTTTAAGGTTTTCTTTTTTGAAAAAAAAAATCTATATTATAGGTTATTTCATTCCTTTCTTTTTTAAGAAAATCTCAAAGTGAACCAAATTTGATCCTTCAAACCAACTTCTGTCTCCCATCCATCCTTGGGCATTTCTTTTCTGACTCATCAAGATGTTCCTAGTATTTTATCTGCCCCAACCTGAAGCCATTTTTCTTAACATTCCTTTTTCTGAGAAATATTTAGGAGCCAAGATCAAGGGAATTAGGTGTTCTGGTTGTTAGTGGGTTGTGATTTCCAGGCCTCTTCAGAGGACAGAGTCAGAGCCAATGGGGAGGGCTGGGGTAAAGGAAGAGGAAAATCCACATGTACACATGTACACACGCATGATCACAAATACCTCCAGTTCAAAACCAGAAACACAGGGCTCTTCTTTACCCTCTTCCATTCTGTACCTCACACCCTCGTGACCAGCCTGATTTACAAAGCCATTAATAAATTTACTCATTTTTAATGCTCTAAAGTTTTTTTTTTTCAAAATTATGTGTTCAAGAGTCTCAGAAACATTATCATCTTTAAGCATGTATGTTTAATATCAGAGGTGCCCACATCGTCCTGCAACAGTCACACATAGCAAGCTCACAGGCCTTTAGAGAGCAACCAGAGATAATACATTCAAGTCAAAACTCGAGTTGGACTGCTTTGCTGTGGCTGCCATTTGGTCTCTCTACCACACAGGACAAAGTTCAGAACAGATTACTGATAACTTTCAGTTTAACTGATCGAGGACTGTTTATTTCTCTTTTCCAAAATCTATCCTCTGATGTTTGCCACTTGTTTCAAGATAGTTCAGCAGGTTAAGGGGGAATGAGAAGGGACATGGCAGTGACCATAAGTTCATGATGTCATAGTTGATCTACAGGAGTATGACTTTTGTGCTGTTAATGATAAAGTCACTAATGCCATTGTGAGTCTCAGCCTCATGACATCATCTAATCCTAATTACCTACAAAATACCATCAACATAAGAATTTGGAGACTGTTGCCAACACACGAACTTTTAGGGGGACAAGCTCAAACCATAGCACCCTCCAATAATTAAAACTTCACTAATTGTGGAAAGAGTGACTTCAATTCTGCCTTCAACTTTGTCCAATAACTTGATCATTAAAGGGAGATTGAATGACTAAAGCATTCTGTTTCAGATGTCCCATATTCCCTTTGGGATCTGTGGTCTGAATTCCTCTCGCGAGCATAAAAATGAATTAAAATGACACTGGGGATGATGATCTTCTGTTGAGTCTGTTTTTTTCCATTTCATTTCATCACACAGAAAAAGGCTAGTAAAATAAAGAACTACAAGTACATAGTAGGAAGCAGAAATTGATCTCTTTCAGCTACCACTGCCGCCCACCAAGGATTCTAACAAGTTCACATTCTGACAAACAAACCAACAAGCATTCTTGGCAGAGCTATAGGGCATAGGGAGGCTTCTCAGTCTAGAACACAAATAACCTCTGTTATTACCCTGCAACACTGGGAAATGCATTTTAACAAAAGGGTCATGGTCCAAGATGAGAAATAACTTGCAAATTTGGGGCAAAAGAATTGGGTAACTTGAAAATAGATCACATTAATCCTCTTTGTACATTAATGTATTATAACCAAGGATGCTATGTCTTTCAGTACTCAAATTAGTAGTAGAAAAGGAGGACCTCCATTTTCTGGAGCAGAAAGCACTCTTTTGGAAAAATATGTTCACAGTTTCCTGGGATACCATCTTGTCTGAGATATAAATCTCTAGCCAGCGGGGTGGCACATGCCTGTAATACCAGAGACTCTCAAGGCTGAGGCAGGAGAATTGCAAATTTGAGAATTGCAAATTTGGGAAACTTAAAGAAACCCTGTCTCAGAATACAAAATAAAAAGAGCTGGGGATGTACCTCAGTGGTAGAGCACCCCTAGGTTCAGTCCCTAGTACCAAAAGAAAAAAAAAAAAAATTTAAAGATAAATCTCCAGGAGCAGTGGCTGCTCTGGCTGTTGCCCTCATCTTACCACACTTACCCCTACTAGGTCATCATTTTAATCTGAGCAGGGGAGACATGTCTAGCCAGCCTCAAGGCAAGACTATACTGGCAGCAAATAGGCTGTCCCTCCCCAAGGACCAGATGGGTTGCCTTCCTTTTCTTCAGAAGGAAAAAAAAATCACTAATTTCTGTCCCAGCCTCAGAAGGCTACCAAGATTAGGATGCAGGTTAGACGGCCTTCTGCATGAGAAGTTCTGGATTGCCTGTTAACAATGCCAAGAAAGCAGGCTCACTTGGTGGTCGGTGGTCCTTGACATGTGGGGTTGTTAAAAGTAATGTTACAACATTTTCATAAATGTCACCTCTGTTCACATTTCAGTCAAAATCTCAAAAACAGTAAGACCAAATTGTATCAGAAAGTATCAGCAAAAAATCTTCATTTTATAAAAATCATTTTACTATCCCTATCTTAGGAAGTCTGAACCAATTCCAAAGTACCTAGTTAAATGTCAGTATTGCTTTGTGTGTTAAAACACACCATGCTGCTCAAGGGTCCCCTTGAAGTAGAAATCTAGATGAGGGACAGGGAAGAATTCTACTCTAGGATCTGGAGCTGCCTTAAGTTATGATGACCACTTGGGCTGGAAAACTCAGAGGCCAATTCCAGAGATGAAACTATTCAAAAATGGTCAGGGCTGCATCCTAGCCACAGGTTTGAAATTCTAGGAAGATATGGCAGTTGCATTATCAACCTGGGCTATGGTTTGAATGTCAGGTGTTCCCTAAGAGCTCACATAAGAGACAATGCAAGGTTCAGAGGAGAAATGATTGGGTTGTGAGAGTATTAACCCAATCAGTGAGTTAATTCCCTAGTAGGGATTAACTGAGTGGTAACTGAAGGCTGGAGGGGGTGGGCATTGGGGGCGTGGCTTTGGGTATATATTCCTATCTGGTGGGTGGAGTCTCCCTCTCTGATTCCTGGTCATCATTTGAACTACTTCCCTCTGCCACATTCTTCTGCCATGATGTTCAGCCTCACCTTGAGCCTCAAGGAATGGAGCCGGCTGTCTATTGACTGAGATATCTGAAACCATGACCGCTTAAATAAAATTTTCCTGCTCTACAATTGTGCTGGTCAGGTCTTTAGTCATAGCAGCAAAAAAAGCTGACTAAAACAACCTGGTATCGGAATTCTAGAATATTATTTGGTTAAAGAATGGCACTAGGATGAAAGGCTGCAGTAGAGAATAACAAATGGAAAGCATCGATATCCATGTTTTTATGTGTCACAGATACAGCAGCTGGGAGCAGACTGGTTCATCTTTTCAGCCATCTTCTTTGTCCGGTCCCTAGGAGTTCTAAATTAAAGATCGAATGGAGACCAAGCAGCAGTGAAAATTTCAGAATTTACTTCCTTCAAATGTCAATTTTAACTATAAAATGGATATAAATCCACCAATGGAAAACCATGAAAAATGACAGCTGTAATAGCTATTAATAAACTACAATTTTTTTACAATTGAAATGGCCTACCCTGCCTCCTCTGTACTACATATCATAATCTTTTGTCCTTAGCTGATGAGTAACATATGAATGTGACAAGCCCCAATATACCACACCCCTTGCTCAGGTGACTAAATCACATGCACCATGTTTATTCCCTGATGCCAGCCTTCAACTGAAAGATAAAGAGAAGTGTCAGGGTGGCAAAGTGAGTGCAGTTCTCTGAGTGTTAAGAAGACACTGTAGTTCAGACACCAGCCTAAAATTTATGAAATACATGAAACACTTGGATATGTCATTTTCAGTCACAGAACTTTATTTTTAAACCAACTCTATGTACCCAACAAGTAAAGTTCAAAAAACAAAAACAAAACCAAAAGAGAACGTAAACAGCCATAGTTGTCTATTTTGTGCTCATTTTAGTGGTCAAAAGAAGAATTCTACTGAATGCCAAACAAAAGATGACTCTGGACTAGAGAAAGTTAAAGGGCCTTACTCTGCTGTTTTTGTGGTGGTGGGGGCCTTCCTGAAGGAACCATCTATGACTTTCCCGTTTAATGAGCCTCTGGTCTTAAGTACCAAAGCATCCCTTTTCCTCGGGGAAAAGACTAGTAATAAATACTTACATACAGTGTATTATCTAGTAATCCTTACTATCATTTCAGAAACTCTTATTAAATAAAAGTGAACTACTTATTGAAATAGTGCTCATCCATGGTGACTCAATAATGATTTATTGAACAATGAATATTTTAAACTTCATCTCCACTTGTTACTCTCCCATTCAGAAACTAACAAAACAACCTCAATTAAATCCCCCTGCTTACTAATTTGTGACTAACTCAAACAGGACTAGCAAGAATGCTAACTCCTAAGGCTTATGACATTAGCTCTTAGGTACCCTAATGTTTCATCTGAGCCCAGATAAATTACCTAGATACCTATACAAAACTCTACTGCCCAATCTAGCCCTGGAAAAATATGGAAAATCAGGGGAAAAAGAGAGAGAAATCAGCACCCATAACACACTGCATGCCACTCCTTTTGCATCTATTTCTAGCCAGTACTTGGAGACAATGGTGGGACTTTTTTCACTTTTCCTTGATCATCCACTTTCTTAATGGCTTTCTGGATAGCCTCTTGGTCACCCAGGAACTGGTGAGGCCCAACAGCATGCAGGTTTTCATCCAGTTCCAGGAGAATTGGGACTCCAGTAGGGAGAGTAATGTTAATAATATCTTCATCTGAGATACCTATTGAGCAGAAGAGGAAGGGACAAGTGTTAAAGACAAACTCAAGAGAAAGTTCTGTATAATTGTTTAACTGCACATTGACTTAGTTCCATATTAACTGCCTGAAACCACGCCAGGTGCTGAGGGGTTCCAACTACAATTTCACAATGCCAGGAACTTTCTAGACATTTAGAGATTCACATCAAGTGCTGAATCTTAAAACAGTGTATACTTTCTGGGGCAACCGGCTCCTGCCTATTTCCTATTACATGTGAAAGGAATTAAAATTATCTTTTCCACAAATTGGTCTTAAAATTAGGACTTTCCATTAATATTGAATCTAGCTTATTTGATGAGAATGTGGCTGGTTTTCAACACTGAGTTTGGAAAAGCCCAGACTAGACAGACCCAGTCAAGCAGAAATTCTCCCCCAAGGCTTGGGAAGCACAGCCCATGGGAATCAGGAAAGGACTTCACTGCATGCTCTGTAAACAGCCCTCATTCTCCAACTGTCCTTTACCTAGCACCTACTAGATGAGGAAGACACACATAATGACAGGCCATCTTTAACTCTTTTGTAAATACAAGTAAATCATTGGACATTCAATCTGGAGCAGAAGAGTTGTAGTTGTAATGGTGGCTATGGTACTAATATTTTCATTATTACAAGTACTTAAGCCTCTCCAGTAGCTGGGATAACAGTGTGCCTCACCATGCCCGGCTTGCTTTTTCTAAGTACTTTATATGTATTAACTCATTTAATAATCACTGCTATCCAATGAGGCTGTAAGTTATTATTTTCTCCACGTAACAATTTCTGGCACAAAGAAGTTAAGTAAACAATTCAAGACCACACAGAAAAAATGGCAAGCTTAATTACAACCCAGGAGTCTATACCTGGAATTCTCTGAGTTCAAAATAGAAAAACAGAAGATATGAGAAAAGAAATGGAGCAAACTAAAAAGCAACTGAAAATATGCAAATTATTTACTTTAAAGAAATAACTGGTTGGGCACAGTGGCACATGCCTGTAGTCCCAGTGGCTCAGGAGGCTGAGGCAGGAGGATCTCAAGTTCAAAGCCAGACTCAGCAATTTAGCAAGGCACTAGCCAACTTAGTGAGACCCTGTCTCTAAATACAACATTAATAATGGGCCAGGGATGTGGCTCAGTAGTTAGGTGCGCCTGGGTTTAATCCTTGGTACCAAAAACAATAAAACAAAACAAAAATCCAAAATATGTAACTGCTCTGTAATCTCAGTGACTTGGGAGGTTGAGGCAGGAGGATAGCAACTTCCAGGCCAGCCTTGGCAACTTAATGGGACCCTTTCTCAAAATAAAAGATTAAAAGGGCTGGGTAGGATGTAACTCAGTAGTAGAGGGCGCCTGGGTTCAATCCCCAGTACAGGGGGGAGGGGAGACAAAACTTTTAACTACATAGACTTCTAATCATATGCTTCTGTTCCACATTAGACAGGAAGGATCCAGGCAGAGCAACTGTGAGAAGAGACCAAGGTTTGCCCTTATTTGATGGTGGCAGAATAAGTTATTACCAGTTAGTTATCAGGGCACTTTGTCATTTTAATTATTCACTAGTCATAACTATACCAAGAGACAGAATCAATGCACTGGATCCTTACTCAGTAGGATCCTTACTCAGCTGGGATGGCTCTTTATTCCAATTTCAGGCCTAGGCCCAGAAGAGCTACCCTCTAACTCTCATGCACAAACAACCCAAATTCGAACCACTACAAAAGAATCCCAGTTTGTAAGATATTGTCTCTTCCAAGTGTTCTGCCTAATCACCTCCCCTCAATATACTAACTGTACAATTTTAGGTAAGAAATTTCTCTGGGCCTCCAATCCCTCTGTCAAATTGAAAAGAGAAGACAAAAGAAACATGCTTTACCTCTCCCAGTATTAGCAAAGGTCGTGGGATAAGAGGATGGCTTAAAAGAACACATACAGGGAAAAGTGCATGTTTCTTCTGCCCCTTCTAGGTAGAAGACTTACAGGGAAGGCTGCTAAACCACTGCTCTGCCCTGCCGTGCCCTCATCTCATGCTGCAACCTTACTCAGGATTACCCCACAAACTAAAGCTGGAAAGGACAGATGCATTCAGAGCAGACCAGGTTAGCAGGGAGATGACTGCTCTGAATTCTTAAAGTCCTCTGACTCCACTGGATCAGGAAAAGTCTGCTGGCTGTGCAGGAGGGGAGTTCCAGGGTATGTGGTTTAGAGCCAGGGAACTACTGAGGCTTAGAATCCAACAGCTCTCCCTTCGAAATCCAGGAAAAATCCTGGAAGTTCTCAAGCCTACTCATCCGTCTAACCAGCAGCTGAGGCCCTTTTACATGCACAGTACTCTAGGGAAGAACATGTGTGACCTTGGCCAGGATTTTACCTCCCATGAAATGAGGGAGGATAGTCTCTTCCAACACCAGAATTTCTCTATATCATACTTAATGGTTGGGAAAAGCAAAGGCATCTTAGAGGTTTGAGAAACACAGAGAAACCAAGTACTTTTTATATTCATCTATTCTACAAGGAATATCTTATCTGTTTCTAGAGTCTGTAAACCTTGGAGAGAAAAATGGATTTTATAGATTTGTTCAACTAATCTGGTTTCACAGGTCTCGGTCATGGTTCAGACTCCATTGTTCTGAGCCTGAGGTAAGGCAGACATCATGGTGGAAGGGAACGGCTGGAGGAAAGCTGCTCAACTCATGGTAGCTAGGAAGTAGGGAGAGAGAGGGAGAGAGGGGGGAAGAGAAAGGGAGAGAGAGTGAGAGGGTGAGAGAGGGATAGAAAGGGGCCAGGGACAAATAGAATCCAAGGTCACTCTCCAGTTACCTACTTCCTTTAGCCATATCCCATCTGTCTGCAGTTGCCACCCAGTAGTCCATACAAACCATTAATCCATCAAATGGATTAAAGCACTAATGAAGCTTTAGCCCTTAATCACTACCTAAAAGTCCCACCTCTGATTGTTGCTACATTAGGGATCATGCTTTCAAAACATGAGCTTTTCAGGGAACATTTCTAGGCCAAAACCATAGCAGTTCATCAGCTAATAAATAGACAAACTAAATGTGGCACATCCACACAAAGGAAATGAAGTGCTGATACATGCTCCAACATAGGTGGACCCTGAAAACATGCTAAATAAAAAAGCCAGTCACAAACGGACCACATATTGTATGATTCTCTAATATGAAATGTTCAGAACAGGCAAATCCATAATGACATAAAGTTGATTAGTTGCCTACAGCTAGCAGGCAGTGTTGGAATAGGGGGTGGTTATAGCTGGGGGCACAGTTTCTTTTGGAGGTAATAAAAATCTAATTAAACATACCTATCTTCCAAATCATCAGTTCTTTATAGTGAAAATATTTTAAATCCTTTCTTCTAGTTTTTTCAGAGATATAGTACATAATTGTCATCTCTTGCCCCCCCCACTGTACAACAGCACACCAGAACTTCTTCTATTTAACTGTAACTTAGTAACCCTTGATCAACCTTTCTCCACCCCCCTCCAAAAATATTTTAAAACTGATTGTAGTGATGGATTTACAACTCTCTGAATCCGTACCCACTGGTTCCTCACCCATGGAGTCAACCAACCATGAATGGAAAACACTTAAAATTATATTTGTATCAAATAAGGATAGAATTTTTGTTCTTGTCATTATTTCCTAAACAACACAGTATAACAAGTATTTACATAGCATTCACTTTGTATTAGGTATTATAAGTAATCTAGAGAAGACTTAAAGTAGATAGCAGGATATGTGGTTACACGTTACTGTACATAAAGAACTTGAGCATCTGCAGACTTTGGTATCGGCAACAGTTTCTGAACCAGTCTTTTATGGATACGAAGGCATAACTGTACACTAAAAAGCAATTAAAGGCTAGTCTAAGTTTAGCTTAGTGGCAGAGTGCTTGCCCAGTGTGCATGAGGCCCTGGGTTTGATCCCCCAGTACAATGACAAAAATAAAAATAATGAAATAAAAATCACTGAATTGTACACTTCGAATGGCAAATTGTACATGAATTATACCAGCAAAAGCTGTTAAACAAGTATTAAACAGGTTCAGAAAGGTTAAACAAACCTGTTCAAGTCACAAGACTATTAAGGCAGTCAAAGTGGACCTGTTTTTAGAGTTTTGTTTTTAGTTTCCAAATCCTAGGACTTACACTATAGTCATCTGACTTGTCTATGGTTATTTCTATCACCACAGAAGAGGAGAGGGGCAAATGTTTATATTTTTGTTCTACCCTTGTGACAGGCTAGGTCCTAACTGGACACCAGTACCTGGTGTTCCTAGGACAGGAAAAGGGCATAAACAGGTTTGCCTACCCCTTGAAGTAGCTAAAACACTGGGATTATGACGGGCCAGGTTTAGAGGACTATCTGCATGACCCAAAAAACAGGTTCGAGGTCTTTGGCAAGGAGCCAGGGCACATGTAGGACCCACTGGTTTGACCGTGACTTCAGATCTACCCAGGTCCTCTCTTTAATACCACCACTACCAAGCTCACACCTATAGCTTAGCTGCTAACAACACATTTTTTGTGAGTCCACTAAACAAAGGTCACCAGAACTATCATCTTTCACCTACAAAGGAAGGAGCACACAACAAAAATACTGTTTTTCTAATAAAAAGTTAACACTCCACTTTAATGACTACTCAGGCCATTCACACAGTAGACTAATTACTTAAGAAGTATTTAAAATATTACATTGGTTAATAATCAGTGAATGAGACTTAAGCAACTGAAATTTTAACAGAGAAAATTAAGTAAAACCACAGTGAAGCCATTACTCATTACTCAGTTTTGGCATAAGCTCTGTTGTCCATCCATCCTAAGGAAGTTAACAGAACTCCTGAGGCTAGAACACTGACTCTGCACTGGATTAAACCAAAGTGAATGAGTGGTGTATTATGTAAAATCTTACTACAAACTCATTCACTGGGACTTGAATTGAAAGTAAAATGAGCAGCTAGATAACATATCACTTGTCTGATAACTGGCTCAGATTTTTTTTTATAGAGTTCAAGAATCTTCTACAAAGAAATATCACCAAGTTATCACACTGAACCTACTTCTCTCCATCACGGTCCCTTTATAAACATCTATTCATGTACCCACTGTCTTTTTGGTACCAGGGATTGAACTCAGGGGCGCTTAACTACTGAGCCACATCCCCAGCCCTTTTTTTGAATTTTATTTGAGACAGGGTCTCACTGAGTTATTTAGGGTCTCGCTAAATTGTTTTGAACTAGCGATTTTCCTGCCTCAGCTTCCTGAGCTGCTGGGATTATAGGCGGCCCCACTGTCTTTCTTTTCTTTTCTTTTTTGGTTATCAGGGATTAAACTCAGGGGCTCTTGGCCACTGAGTCACATTCCCATCCCTATTTTGTATTTTGTTTAGAGACAGAGTCTCACTGAGTTGCTTTGCGCCTCTCTTTTGCTGAGGCTAGCTTTGAACTCATGATCCTCGTGCCTCAGCTTCCTGAGTGGCTGGGATAACAGGCATGCATCACCACACCCAGCATAATTCTTGAATCTTCTTTTAAGAGCATCTAGCAGCTAACTGCAGCCAATTTATATGACTAGAATATTTCAAGTAAGAAATAATGAAAATTTGGGGAAAAGTCAGGGGTGTACTCATTCCAAAATGGGGAGAAGTTTAAACAACTTCACGGTCTGCATAGAGTCATTTCCAGAAAGTCAAATCTGCACCTACAAATGCATCGCTGAAGTCACTGTAACGAGGACAGTCATGCACACTGTACAACTTAGCACTCTGCCTTCTGTGAGAGGGCTTGTGCAAGTGCTGGCTTTGCCAACCAGAATTAAGAATCTCTTGAGAACAGGATCTATGTCTACTATATCTAATCCATTCCTATATCACCAAGGCTCTTAGAGTCTTACCTTTGCACAAATTTAATAAATATTTGTTCGATTGCAAGTAGCACTATTATGGGTTGGCTGCTAGGATCCAGAGTATAATTAGTTATATGGTCCACCATGTACACGAAATAAATACACTCTGTATTTATTTATTTACTTATTCATTTATTTATTTTTGCAGTACTGGGAATTGAACCTAAGGCCTCACAAGTGCTAGGCAAGTGCCCTCCCACTGAATTACATCCCCAGCTCCTTGTTTTACTTTTATTTGGAGACAGGGTCTCACTAAATTGCCCAAGCTGGCCTTGAACCTGTGATCCTCTTGTCTCAGCCTCCCAAGTCACTGGGATTACAGGTGTGCATCACCATGTATTTATTATATGAATATACTTTACACATAACTAAAAGCTATAAGGGATAACTGGTTAATTAAAAATCTTAAAGCATAAAGTATGAAGGCATTCCAAAGACTGTGTCACAACTACAGTACTGGCCAGAGTTTAGAGAGAGATTAAAAGGAAGACAAACTCCAGGAAAGGTGGACCCCCATATGTCTAGTTCACATGCAGGTGCTACATTCCTAAGCCCAAGAGCAGAACCTGATTTATGGACCCTGGGCTCATAGCTGAACTGAATGAATTCTAATTTCCTGGGCTTTCAAACTAAATTTAGTCTTTTAGTGTTGAAGCCTTAATTAAAGACTGCGTTGAACTTAAGAAAAAAAGGGAGGGCTAAAAGTTCCTTAGTCTTGAACAAAAAGTTGCTTACATCTAGTGCTGATAAATGCTTTAAATTAAAAGTCTTCTACATATTCTTTGGTTTTCTCTAAACTCTTTGCTAGAAGATCTTTGAACTTGAGGAAATGGGAGAAGAAACAAAGATTTGTTATAGGACAGGATGAAATGCACACACTTCAACACTTTGGAATTAGGAGAAGAAAGAGAGAACAACTGCAGTCAATTCATTCAACTATGAGGTTCCACCCATTTCCACTTCCCTTCCAGTCAAGCAAATCACAATTAAAATTCCACTGACAATTTGTGATTAGAGTTCTATATTTTTCTGTCACCTGTAAAAGCTGAAAGAAGAGATTCTGAATTTCACAGATGATCAACCTGTTTTTAGTTTTAGTTCTTTAAAATCTATACGCTGTATATGTACAACTTTAAAATAGGCTAGGGGAATAATTGAAAGTGAGTTATTTGATGTAACATGATGATAGAATGGCACCTTCTAATTTAGAATAAGGCAGAAAGAAGTATCCATTCTTCATTTAATTTTGTAGTTAATATAGCATATGTGACTTAAAAATAAAGGTTGCTATAAATCTTGCACACTTAAAC
The DNA here is from genome assembly GCA_020662805.1 of Glaucomys volans. Lineage (NCBI taxonomy): Eukaryota > Metazoa > Chordata > Mammalia > Rodentia > Sciuridae > Glaucomys > Glaucomys volans. The sequence goes on from JAJEJO010005554.1 coordinate 195,217, forward strand.
ACAAGAAAGCTTAAGCACACCAGGCAACTATTTGTTTCACAGGAGAGAGGCCTGAACTTGCTGCTTCTGAAAATATCACACTAAATGCCAAAGGTGACTAATTCAGTCCCCATCCCCACAGCTAGTTCCAAATGACCTTTCCTCCCCAATTCTCTAATTTCGCCTGGCCACTTCCTTGCCTTGCCTGTGTGCAGCTGCATACAATTCTTCAAGGATCAAGTCTGTCCTACATGAGAGTCTTGCCTACTACTCTTATTCCAAACTTGAAACTGCCTAATCCAGTGCTTGAACCCAGACTAAACAATCTACTTCCTCTGGCAAGGTCAGACTACATCCAGTGCTCAGTTTGGTACCAGGATTTTCCTTCAATGTGGACCAGCAGGAAACAAACAGGAAGTGACTATGCTGACCACAGAGAAAGGCACGCATGCCTGTCTGGAATGCTACAGAATAGGATGCTTTTAGATACTAAGCCTGTATTGGAAATTTTCATGGTGCTTTGCAAGAAGTGTGTCTGAACCAGTCAGAGGTGGACCCGCTTTAACCTGGACTTACTAGCACAGTAAAGGTCATTATTTATGTTTCTAAAAAGCAGTAAAGTAATCCCTTAAGAAGGAATTTTCCTATCATATAACATTTATTATCATTTTTCTTCTTTCTTCTGAAAATATTAAGAATTATCAGATTAAAGAAAAGTAATATCCAAACTACACATCATTTACAAGCAAAATATTATATAAATAGCTGAGCATGGTGGCGCATACCTGTAATCCCAGCAGCACAGGAGGCTGAGGCAGAAGGATTGCAAGTTTGAGGCCAGCCTCAGCAACTTTGCGAGGCCCTAAGCAATTTAGTGAGATCCTGTGTCAAAATAAAGAATAAAAAGGGCTGGAAATGTAGCTCAGTGGTAAAGAACCTCTGGATTCAATCCCCAGGACTCAAAACTTTAAAAAAAATTAATTTTTTAAATAAATAAGTCATTTGACAGGATTGAGGCCATCCCCATCAGCCACAAAGCCTCACCCTTGGCACAGACAGGTGGTTCCTATGCTTGCAATTCTTAGACAAGAATGTTACCTATCTCCAAATCAGTAACAGTTGCCTTTGACTGTACCATTCATCTGTATAGGCTCCACGAGGGCCTTATTGACCTACTCCTAGACTAGGTAGTTAGTTGCAAGGAAGAAAAACAGCAGGTGGAAGCTTAATTAAGGCTACAAAGTTTGGTGGCAAAGAAGCAGTCACAGTTCTGGGACGGAAAAACCTTTATGAGAAGACCTCACCACCTGTAAGTAATATTAGCAAGACCCTAACAAAACTTTACGGTTGGATTGGGGATGCAGCTCAGTGGTAGAGCACTTGCCTAGCATGTATGAGGCCCTGGGTTCCATTCTCAGCACCACAAAAACAAAAACAAAAAACATTCAAGGTCTAGAAGCTTATAATTTAAAAAGGCAAAATTTCCTATACTGACCATGTGTTAGTTGCTAAACAGAGGCAGCACCAGATAGCTCTTGACACCGAGAAGGCAAAATCAAGGTCCTCCAGGTGAGTTTTCAAAGGCACAGGTAAGTGTGTACAGCAATCTTCATTCCATCCTACTAACTGACAACAAACTCACCTAGGCTATAATTTGTGGAACAAAAATCAAAGTTCTAACTAGGGCAACGGTACTTTCACTGGATAAAGCAGGTCTTTATTGAGGTATAATTTTCACACCGCAACATTCACCTTTTTTGGTGTACAGTTCTATCTGTTTTGACAACTTCATATAGTAGCGTGACCACCACCAGTGGTGAAATAACAGCTCTATCATCCCTCTAAATTCCCTCAGCCTTTGCAGCCTGCCCTTCCCTGGCTGATCTGCATTCTGTCCTTATAGTTTATCTTTTTCCCAAATGCCACATAAATGGAATTCTACACTACGCAGTTTTTTTTGTTTTTTTTTTTCCTTTGGAACCAGGGATTGAACTCAGGGACACTCAGCCACTGAGCCACATCCCCAGCCCTATTTTGTATTTTATTTAGAGACAGGGTCTCACTGAGTTGCTTAGGGCCTTGCTAAGTTGCTGAGGCTGGCTTTGAACCCGCCATCCTCCTGACTCAGCCTCCTGAGTTGCTTGGATTACAGGCGTGCGCCACCACACCTGGCTTCACTAGGCAGTTTTTTGAGCCCAGTTTCTATCACTTGGCATAATGCAATTGAGAGTCATCCATGATGTTGGGTAGGATCAGTAGTTTGCTCCTTTTTATTACAGCAATTTCATTAAGCAAAATAGCTTAGTGTTCAATAGTCAAGCAAACAAAATATGACCTAGATTCATAATCATAACTTTCCAGTGAATTCAGAGTCACACGCAAGATCCTCCAGTAAACAAGACATGCAGGCAAAATGTCTCCATTTATATACACTCCCCAAAAGGCCACCTTACAAGAGCTGTGCTAGGGAGCACAATTCAGAGCACAATATTAAGATAACAGCAGTAATAATTTAAGACTCAGTTCATTCATTACATTACCTTTCCTGTGATTTACCTGCCAAGGATGCTCTGGACTCAGCTGCTTACAATACAGTATTCTGAATAAAGAGTAGATTAAGGAAATGGCTACTTTTCAGGGTAAAAAAAATACAACAATAATGTCCATGTATAATCGATGCAGGAACTCTGCAGACTGGGTTTTGGGCAGAGTTCACAACTCTTAACTATCATGATCATGGCCAAGTCATCTGAGCCTCTCTGGGTTCCATTTCCTTCCACAGCACCTGTTTCCTTCCCCCAAATGGAAGAAGATTCAATCAGGATTTGACTGCCTATGTGCAATGTCGTAGTACCGAACACTTGAAAAAACAACATAACAACTTAAGAACCAGCACTCTCCATTGCTGAGGTATACAGACGGCACCTCTAAGTGTAGATGTTAGAGCATGAGTAACACTAGCATATCTCAGTGGAAAGATCTTCAGGCGCCTTGAGATTGCAGGGCAGATCAATATTCTAGTTAGGTATTTAACTGGGGTCCTCATTCTCCCTACCTCCCCCCACCAGTTACAGCATTTAAACAGTTAAGAGTGTAGTTTTATGGTAGAACACTATGCTGTCATTGATTGTAGCTGTTACCACACCTTCTCCCCAGCAGTAAGTAACATGCTTTAAGTTTGGTCAAGCAGTTTAAGGACAAGATAGGGAAAAATTGAAAGAGCCCATTTTATGAAAAAAAAAAATTGATGTAAACATGAAGAAAGCATGAGTAAGAATCAGACAGATATAATGACCACAAGTATTTTTACTCTTTTATCCAATATAACTTCCCTTATATATAGAAAAGAAAGCTTTTTTCCTATGTCTAACCTCATCTACATGTAATTTCTTCCACACCCATCATGGGGGGTCTTTTTGACCACCACTGGTTAAGCCTTCTTCTATTTCCCTTAAAAAGGACACTAACAAACAGTTAAATTATCAATGCACTAATAGGAGAGGGCATCTAGAATGAGCTGTAGTTGGGGCTGCAGAATAGTCTGAAAGAGATCTAAACTTGAAGGCAGGTGAAGAGGAAATGGCATTAAACAGTGGGGGGCATTTATCTTACTTTGCAGTGGGGTTTCCTGGCTAAGATGGGGAGGAAAAGAAGATTCTGAAGGAGACAGTGGTATTTTCCTTGGGGAAGGGAGCCTGCTACCAGAAGATCTAAGTCCCATCTCTGGAAAAGGAGTTGGCATGGTTGGATAGAACATATTTTCTGGCAGAAACTTTGAAATTCTGAATTTCAGTTCGTTGTTGTCCTGGCAGGAACCTCAACTCTTCTTCAAGCAATAAAATATTACGGCCTATTATGATGAAGTTATATGTCACTTCATCGAGTAATACCTGATTCTTCTGAACAAGGAAGAAGAGACTCCTTTACATAGTTCAGTAAATATGTGTGTGCAAAACCGATTGAGTGCTATGTCTAATCAATGAAGTTATTAATAAAGTTTGTAGATTTAAGATCTCTGCTTGATTAGCAGATGTCAGGTATTTAAGTAATGACAAAGTAATCTCATTAAGATCACTTTATTTTGTTACCAATAGCCTACCTTCCACTTATTTCACTTACAGGATCAACCTTTTCACTTTACACAGACTCTTCTAGAAAAGCAAAGCACAGTGAAAAGGAATGATGGGGAAATGCCTTCTAACACCTGGAAGCTAAATGCTAACAGTGATGAAACCAGGGAAACAGCAGACCACCCAAACAGCACTTCCCTGGGGATGAGTGAAGGGGGGAGGGAGTGAGGAATGCCCTGAAGGTGTCAGAGCAGTTACTGCCATCCCACAGAGGTGAGCCAGTCCTCAAAAGGGTTCCTGGGACTTAGGCAGAAGGCAACAACAGAGTACTGACTTAGTAGTTGAAAGAAAATTAAGGCTACTGATGATCTCCAAGCTTTTATTAGAATCAGGATAAATTAAAAAGCCAACTATGGCTATATTTTCCTCCCTAGAACATTCTCCCAATCAGTGACTAAGCCTGGTCTGGGAAAACAGGACTGGAATAAAAGAACTGCTCAGGAAGCCAGGTCTGAAAACACAGCCACAATTGCTTAAAGTTGGAATCCCCCCTGGGGTGGGGGTCAGCCAGATGTGGTGGCACATATCTGTAAGCAGCTACTAAGGCAAGCTAAGGCAGGGGGATGGCAAATTCAAGGCCAGCCTTGGCAACTCAGTGAGACCCTGTCTCAAAATAAAAAATAAAAAGGGCTGGGGATGTAGCTCAGAGGTAGAGCACCCCAAGTTAAATCCCCAGTACTGCCAAAAGGAAAAAAAAAAAAGTCAATTTAAAGTTTGAAGTGTGCAAAACAAGTCTAGATAATATACTTAACTTGAAAAACTCAAATAAATTTACTTTCAACACCATTTTTACAATTTATGACCTTCCTAGCCTCCCTTCATCTTACAACAAAATCTTTATATCAGTACATCTCAAAGTGTAGAACCCCAACCAGCAGTATCAGCATCACCTGGAAACTTCTAAGAAATGCAAATTCTCAGGCTGCACCCACACCTACTGATTCAGAAACTCAGAGAGTGGAACCCACAATCTGTCACACAGGGTCTGAAAACCTTGGCTTTAGTTCATGCAAAAATGAGAAAGGCACAGGAGTTTTGATTTATGGAACAAAACTCTTAAGACTGAAGTGACAAAGGGGCAAAGAGAAGGAAAGTCTATAGTAAATGGTGCTTCAACAGCCTAATTTCTAGATTAAGGCCCAACATTTCGTGACCTCCATAAGCAGTACCTTCCAGATGCTTCAGGAGTGCTCTACTGCTGTTCCCATGAGCAGATATCAGAATGGTTTTTCCCTTTAGTACTTCAGGTGCAATTCTTTCATTCCAGTAGGGAAGGAGTCTCTCCAGGACGTCCTTCAAGCTTTCAGACCGTGGCAGTTGATCCAAGGGTACATCACACAATTTATACCTCCGGTCACTGTAGATTTCATGGTAGTAGGGATGAGACTCCTCAATGGGAGGTGGAGTCACATTGTAGCTTCTTCTCCAGAGCCTCACCTGTTCTTCACCATGATTCAAAGCCATTTTCTCCCTGTTGAGCCCAATCAAGGCTCCATAGTGACGCTCATTCAGACGCCAGGAGCTTTCCACAGGAACCCATTCCTGTCCCAGCTCTTCCAGGATCAGCCAGGCGGTGTGGATGGACCGATTAAGGATGGATGTGAATACGAGATCAAACTCAAATTTCAGTGATCTGAGCTGCTTCCCACAGTTCCGGGCTTCCTCCACTCCTTCCTCGTTAAGTTTCTGATCCACCCAGCTACAAAATCGGTTCTCCTTATTCCAAGCACCTTCTCCATGTCTTAGCAGAATAAGTTTATACTTGGACATACTGATGGCTGAGTTTCCCTGATGTTTTCAAATCAGATACTGTTCAAGGACAACAATACATCTAGCAAGAGAAGAACAAAAAGTACAAGTTATCTTCTTCACACAAATGACTACCTAGGAATGGAAGCACAATTTTACAACCACCAGTTTCTAAAATAAACTGAAATTCCTTTGAACAGTTTTGATGTCAGACATCCGGTATTCATCTACTATAGGGCACACAAGTATATTCTCCAGATAATTAATTATGGACAACATAGTGGGCGTAAATTGGCTGGATAATAATGTTAATTTTATGATGTAAAACAACAGAATACTTCACTCTCATGGCATGCTGTGTTTCTGCCAGATTAAAAGGTAGTTTATGCTTATAGTAGAGAGCATTCAACAGAATGAGTTATAGATGTCTAAAAGCATGACCAGTAGCTGGGAACTCCCAGCTCCTAGCAGCTGACTCTATAGTGAAGGCATGCTTCTTACTTTGTCTTTCCTCTGGTGGAAAAAAAATGTTTACCAAGCTCACCTTCTAATTACAGAAGTTATTAAACAGGTTAAGTCAGTGAACCACCTCATAGATGTTGTATATATCACTGCCTGGTGGCAACTAGCTCTCAGTGCTGTGCGTACACCATGTAAGAGCAAAATGAGGGTACACAAGACACACTGGCTCAATATTCAAACGTGAAAAGTGATTTTAGGTGACATTAAACCAAATATGGTGTCAACTAAATACTCTTTCACCTGCTTAAGACAGAGCTGTTGGCAGGAATAAATCCGGACGCAAAACAACCTATCTATTGCAAGCACCTGTGAGATGTGGCCTGTGGAAAAAGATTAACAGGAGCAGGTCTGTGGGAGGGAGAGCAACCACACTGATAAGGAGGCACTGCCTCGTCCCCAACCCTGCAGATACACTACACACACCAGCCCCATCTTAGCAGGAGAAGAATCTAGTAAAGTGGGACAGGCAATCCTAAAAAGTGCTTTGGAATCCCCTACATTCAAACTGCAGGCCCAAAGTCCTGTGGGTCCACTGTTCTCTGGAAAATCTGCAGACTGGGCTGGTCAGCCAGCCTTCACTCTCCTTGCAGTGGACATATCTACACTGACAAATGTGGCTTGGTTGACATGACTGGTGCTCTCCACCTCCACCCCAGTGTTTTTCCACTCTGGGGAGCAAAGATTATATGAGCATCAAGGCCTGGTTTTCTGCAATTCTTGGCAACTTCCATTAACTGGAGATTTTCTGTCCCACTTAAACTGTGATTCACAGACAGTTATATAACAATCCATGACAAAGTTCACTGGAATCTAGATCTAGGGTCTACTTTTCTTTAGTAATTCCTAGAGATTCTAAAGCGTAAACTGTCTTTTACATAAGGCTGCAGGAATCAGAGGAAATCCAGTTGAGATGATTAGCTACTGAAAGGCTACTAGTTAGGACTGTGATCTCCCTTTCTTGTCAAGTATCAGATTCCAAGCTTTGGTGCATGTGGTGCAGGAAAGCATCAGGAGACTAGAAGGGACAGGGCTTAGGGCTCAAGTGAAAGCATCTCACAGGGCTGAGAATCTCTAGGGAGGGAGTACAATGTCCCTACATTCAGCAAGGACAGGCATGTGGGACAGAAAAGAGAAGGGAACAAAAGCAATCTGCGCAATGCTTTGCCAGGTGACTGCCTGTGCCCGGGGGGGCTGAACTGTCACTAGGTTAATGAAGTTCCAGCTTCAAGTCCCCTCACTCAAGAGACCAAGCAATATATCCAATGGATGGGAGGTGTGTGTGTGTGTGTGTGTGTGTGTGTTTAATTTGCAAAAAAAAAAAAAATACATTTTTACATTGTTTCTTTTACAATCCCCAATTCCCCATGAAGTAAAGCTTCAGGCCAATGGAAAACTGGATCACTCCCTGCCCACTGTAATCACTTCCTGTTTTATTTTTTGGTAGTAGTGGAGGTTGGAGAAAAGATAAGCAAACTATCAACTGTACCTTTACCTCAACTTCTGTTTGGTACATCAAGAGATGCCAACAAGCTGAGCAGCTAAAGAAACTATTTCCCTTCAAATGAATGTGGTGGACAAATTCCACCAACCGAAGCCCTCCCCCATGGTCTTTTGATTATGGACTACAGCAAGGGAACAAAACTATGCAGCCATGAATACTCAGGCAGCCACCACCAAGCTTTGCAGGATCTTAATCTACTATACTGGCATGTTTGTTTAAAAAATAAAGCAAATTGTTTTTTTTTTTTTTTACTCAAAATACATACATTGAAGCAGAAAAATAGCACTAAAGCCATGAAAACTATGCAAATATACACATTCCCTCACTGGGAGGTATGGGAGGTGAATATAGGCTAAGTACCAAACCAGCAAATCTACCTCAGGTAAATGAAAACTTCCTTCTCTCCTCCTTTGTACTTTCAACTGACTTTTCCTATTTAACTGATGGCTGAATGCATGCAACGAAGCACCTGAGGTATACACACACCTTAAACCAAGCTGCATCCAGGCAGGTAGCTAGGCATGCTGTACCTCTAGAACCTACCATGTTACTGGAAGCATACAAGGCACTTAGTAGGTGTGTCGACTGAATCAAAATCAGTTAGACACATATTACTAAACTGCACTACTGAGGTTAATGCTTAACAGTCCTAGAGGTAACTGGCCAAGCAGAAATAGTCAGCTGGCAGAGCTGAGATGCTAGCAAGCTAGAACAGAAGAATCCCAGTGTTTCTGGGCAAAACAGAAGCCGAGAATAAGTATTTAGAATAGCTTTATACCCTGCACTTCTGTAAGTTTAGTATGTTCACAGATGGCCATAACCTCTACAAAGAAAATGGAGATTCTGATTGACTTGTTCAAAAACAAGTACAGTCACTAAATGGAAACTGGGACTGTGATCTAGGTTTGCTGCCTCCAAGTCCTGTACTCTTTCTTCCTCACCACTGAGGACTCTGGAGTCTTGGTCTGGGGATATGAACTACTTGGCTTCAACTTCAAAGGAGCATCTCTAGTCATAACCTGTCCTTCCAAGCTCAGGCCACCATTTCATAAAGTGCATCAAACGAAGAGAGTATAAAGGAGGCCTCAACCCATCATTGCTCTTGTGAGGAGCATCAAGGCACAAAGTCAGGTAAAGCAGTAGTTGCCCCAACATATGAAGAGGTAACTTATCAAAAATACATGTCTCTGCCCACCCCTCCTAATTAAAACTACTCCTTTTAAAACCTCAAGCTCTGCTTTCCATTTTATTTAATTTTTGGTAAAATTCACCACCATGTGGTGTGCTCTCAAGGTTCCTCATCTATCCTACAGCAACAAATACTGACACTTAAGGACTAATTTCCATTAATAATCAATAAATTACATCAGTAATCACTTCATGCCAAAAAGAGGACACACGGTTAAGGGATTATCACTCCCCACGTTCTTCCTTATGGTGTAGCTTGAAGACAAGGATTATAAACCAAACACAGCTTTTACATGGCTCTTCCTCATCCTCCCTTTCTTTCCTCACCAATTTTTCCTTCCTTCTTAGCCATGACTTTCTTAGTCCCCTTACACCTAATGTGTGCCTTTCCCACTCAAAAGGCTACAGCTTAGTCACTTCTTACTAAGTGGAGAACTTCTCTCAGGACTCACACCGCTTTGACCCCTATGAAGCTGAACACGTCCATCAGAAAACAAATCTGCTCAGCTTTCAGTGCTGCAGTTCCTCCACTGCTTCTACTGTTACATCCCGTCTTGGTCTCTGTACTTTGTGACCCACCTATGACAGTACTTTGGTGATGATCACAATGACATTCATCATAGCAGCTAACATTCACAGAGTACTTACCAAGTACTTGGGATTGTTTGAAGCTTCAACCAACATTCCATGGAGTAGGCTCTATAACAACTCCATTTTACAGATTCAAAAACATAGGAGAGGCAGGGATGGAATTCAGGCTGACACTGGGCCCCCAAAACCTATACCTACACTTTGAACCATTCTATTCCACTGCCACACTGAAACCCAAGGATCTGCCCTCAGTGTCTTTGGAAATCCAACTTTTTTCATTACTTTAATCATATTAAAATGATATTCCCAAATATTCATCAGTGTTCCCAGCCCAGTCAATTAATGCATTCTGCAACAAGGGCTGCAAACCCCATTAGGGCAGAGCACAAGAGTAGGCCTGGAAGGAATATGGACTCCCAACACAGATCATGTGTTCAAGAAATCACTGAGGGCCAGGCGTGTTGGCACACGCCTGTAATCCCAGCACTTGGGAGGCTGAGGCAAGAGGATCACAAGTTCAAAGCCAGCCTCAGCAACTTAGCGAGGCCCTAAGCAACTCAGTGAGACCTTGTCTCTAGATAAAATACAAAATAGGGCTGGGGATGTGGCTCAGTAGTGGAGTGCCCCTGGGTTCAATCCACAGCACCAAAAAAAAAAAAAAAAAAAAAAAGAAATCGCTCTGAGGAAAGGTGACAAGGGTGTGTGTGTGTGTGTGTGTGTGTCTGTCTGTCTAAAGTTGAACGCATTTCACACTATGAGAAGTACTTCAATCATAAGGGAGGTGGGAAGAGACAGATGTTCTCTGAGCAAGACTTCATGGACATGGCACTATAAGCTAGATTTGGAAAGTTCTTCAAGATTTAGATTTATAGGAAAAAAGGAAAGGAATTCTAGCATAAGGGAACAATGAGAGGAGTTAGAGGAACAGGTGCATATGGAGAATAGTAAGCCATTCAAACTAGCTGGGGTTACACATAGGGTGACTATTTACATTCTGATTTGCCTACAACAGGCCTGTTTCCTTCCCCAACATAATTATTACTAGGGCCCCTTTCACACTTAAGTGTTCCATTTGGAAAATTATATGGTCACCCTAAGTATAGAGTATAAACAGGAAGTAGGAGGAGACTAGTCTAAAAAGATGAGACTGAACATCTAAGAAGGAAGACCACATGCCAAAGAATATAAGTTCTTCTATAAATATTGAGACATCATTAAAGGTTTAATAACATGCATTTTAGGAGGATCAGGCGGCACATAGAAAGAGAGATAGGAAAAACCGGTAGTGTGAATATTAGTGAAGTTTTTGCAATAATTCTGATAACACATAATAAAGACCTAGACTAGGATAATAGCTGATAAAATGGGATGAAAGAGATAAATGTGAAAGTCACCAGCTCAGCTCAGATGGCAGCAACTTTTTCTGTAAAAGCCTAGAGAGTAAATGTTTAGGCTTTGTGGCCTATAAGGTCTCTGTCATAATCATGCACAATTGTATAACTCAGCCGGTGCAGCTGAAAGCAGCTGCAGACGATACACAGATGCGTAAATATGGCTGTGTTCCAATAAAACTTTGTGAATGGACACCAAAATTAGAATTTCATGTAATTTTCATGCCATGAAGGATTGTTTTCATTCGATTAATTTCAACTATTTAAAATATAAAACACATTGTTTGTGGCCTTGTATAAAATCAGGTACTAAGCCAGAAGGTCTTAGGTATGCAGATCCCCGGGCTAGTTGGATCTCTACTCGGATCTACTAACCACATCAGCATTTATAACCTTTATTAAGCATCCTGTCTTAGGGTACTCCCAACATTATTAAATCACCAGTTTTTATTCTGGGCCACAAATGCAAAGTACCTCAAATGGAATCAATCACTCATAATTGTTTTTATCCCTCACAGAATACAATACTGAGTGCATTTGAATCAGTTTGAGTACCTGACTTTTGCTTAACTGAATTATTTAGGAATGGATTCAGGACAGAACTCTACAGAAAAAGTGATTCATCTTGTGAACCTCCTTCAAAATGTAATCTGTCACTCAGACATGATTTACCCCTCTGAGACATCTTCATAAATTATGGCCCAGTGCTTCCACTTCAGGTGACTGAGCACTTGCTCAAAAGTAAGTGCTATGCAATTTGCCTTGGTAGAAAAGAAACAAATAGATGATTCAAAGGACACGCTGTGCAGGTGAGTTATGACTTTCAAAAAACTTTTCACTATATGTGTATAGAAATTCCACTTAGATTAACTATAAAGCAAAAAAAATTATTTCCCTAAATGCCACCATAAAATTGAAGTTAAGCTTCAAGATCAGCATTCATTGGGCACAGCAGGGAAGAGAGGGTTGACAGGGGAATGATGCACATGCAAGGCACTACATATACTGAGGTCACTTCATAATATATTCAGAATCTCAGAGTAGCTTCAACATATGCAGCATGGCCATCTTGCTGGTGCTGTCTACTCCTGCCCCTTATTAAGCCATATAATTTCATATATCCTGCCCCCATAACTGGGGACCACCCTGTTTTTCAAATTCATATTCCTAGAACTTTGCTTCCTCCCTTCCTCAACTGTTTCAAAATTAATGTGTAAGACTCCAGCATCACAAAGCATGAAAAGGTAGGGCATATTACAGGGTCAAGCCCAGCCTGAAAACTACGTTTTCTTCCATTTCCAAAAACTGGATAAGAAATTTGATCAACAATATAATGTTAAATAATATAAAATAAGGGACACAGGACCAGAATCACTTTAATCCAAAGCTTACATTTAAATATCAAATTTTCAATTGTTTCCCTAGACCACTCAGATACTTTCCATTGTACAAATCCTCACTGTATAGCTTTGAGCAACTTTTAACCCCCACTGAACTAGAAATCTAACTTTACAGAAGATGAACTGGCTAGCTTTGGGGTCTAAGAAAGAAGTTAACCATGTCTCTGATGAATTAAAAAGGAACAGTTCTCAAAGGAAATGAAATCTAGTTCCTCAGAGTGTCAGTTATCTTAACAAAATTCCCATTCCCCTTAAATCAAGTTCAATACTAAACATTCAAATATGACTGTACTTAAAGGTACTTAATATTCTATGGTCCATTACTTTCCCTAAAGTTTTACAGAAACTTTTCCATTTGTATTGACAGTAATAAGAACATCTTTGGCTGGGCAGGGTGGTACATACCTGCAATACTTGACTCCAGAGGCTGAAGGAGGAGGATCACAAGTTCAAGCTCAGCCTCAGCAATTTAGCAAGGCCCTCAGTAACTTATTGAGACCCTGTCCCAAAATTAAAAGTAAAAAGGGGCTGGGCGTGGTGGTGCACGCCTGTAATCCAAGCGACTTGGGAGGCTGAGTTAGGAGGATCACGAGTTCAAAGCCAGCCTCAGCAACTTAGCGAGGCCCTAAGCAACTCAGTGAGACCCTGTCTCTAAGTAAAATACAAAATAGGGCTGGGGATGTGGCTCAGTGGCTGAGTGCCCCTGAGTTCAATCCCCGGTTCAAAAAAAAAAAAAAAAAAAAAGTAAAAAGGTCTGGGAATGTGGCTCAATGGTAAAGTGCCCCTAAGTTCAATTCTCACTACAAGAAAAAAAAAACAAAAAGAGAGAGAGAAGGAAAACCTCCTCAGGAGCAAATACTGTTACTCATAGGTGTTTGTCAGACTGTTCTTAAACCTTACATTGTATTCTAACATCCCCTACTGATCAGAATGATAAAAAGCAAGAGGAGGTAGACCCCAATCACAGGGAAAGGATATAAATGTGCAATGAGATGAGAATCTGCCTGGACCATGGGGTCTGGTCCTGGTGCTTGGCATCACCAGCGTGCAAAACACTCACTCATGACTCCTCTTTCCTATCTCTGGTTAATTACTTTCCTAGGTTAGTAATTGTCAGTACCAACCATTTTCCCCAAATCCCAAAATGGTTGAAGTAAAAAAACCTAGACATGAGCTCCTTCTTCTGCTTCTTGATAGTATGATCTTGAATAAATTCTTTGGATCTCAGGTTCCATGCCCATAAAGATGAGGAGAACAAAACTACACTTCTCAAGGAATTGTTAGGAGAATTAAATAAATTATGATGCAATGCTCTTACCAAAAAGTGAGAGGTAGAATGGAGCAGACATTGACTAACTCATGAAGATTGACACAATTCTTTGGCCCATCAAAGCAAGCCGTTTCTGGCTGATGATATCAATAGAAGGAAAATTCGAGAACAAGGTACAAGGATGGGAGAGATGAGACAAATTTAGATAGTGGAACAAAGAATGCAATCAAATATTGTGGGTCAAAGATAGTGATAGAGAGAGAGTCCTAGAACCAAATTAAATACCAAGAAATATTCTGCAACCCAAATGCTTTAGTAAAGTGGTCAACATTTTGTATTCTGTAAAATATATTTTTTCCCATATTTGTGGCCAAGCTTCAAAGAAAGGGTTTGCTATTAATACCTTTTGTCCTGTTTCCCCATATAAACATCCCTTCACACCAGATTTCATTCCAAAGATATTCAAGGAAGATTTCAATTCAAACTTTGTCATTTCCTGTTTTTCCAGGCACGAGATACACAAAGACAAATGCATGGATGAATTTAGATACTCACTACTTAATATATCTCTTAATCTCAACCCACCGTAGAAGGCAAAAGAGTAAGAAAGACTAAAAGATGTATGGAAACAATAATATTGGTTGCCTCTGAGTGGTGGGATTAAGAAAGATACTTTCTGCCCCATTATACTTCTGTACTCTAAAAAAATTCTACAGTGGTCTACTTGATTTGGTTTAGTTTACCTACAGACACAAAAGAATATATTCTTGAAGCTGCAAACGTTTATTTGCTAACAGATTTGATACAGAATTTACTGCATTATTTCTTATATATTTATAATAAAAGTAATCACATTTATTTTAAAATAGATGGCATAGGCCTAATACAGGCATAGGCCTCAGAAACAATCTCATGTAACTTCTTTTAAAAGATGTGAAAATTAGGAGTCAGAGTTGAAACAATTTGTTTAAGATCACACAAATAAGGAAGAACAGCAGGACTAAAACCAAGATGTCTCAATTTGTAATTTGGAGTTCCTTTCCCTACCTCTTGTTTGAATGACACTTCTCTAAAATCCACTGTCATCTGGGGAGCATCTATGTGTGAGTTGCTTCAGGAATACAAAAATGGAAAAAAACTCAGTCCCTGGGCTCAGGGGAGGCAGGTTTAAAATAAAAGACATGAGTTTTGCTTTCATTATAGAAAACCCTAGCACCTTTTAGTGAAACTTAATATTTTTTTCTTTTTCTGAAGAGCTCCACATTCAGTTAGTCAACGCTCCAGCTCCAGTACCACTCACAAGCTATAATTTGTAAGGGAGGAGGTAGGGGAAGTTAAGTCAGCTAAACAGAGTCTAACCATGAACTTAACGTCAATTATGCATTTCTTTTGACTTGCTCTGGTGCAATATCAGGTCCCATCCTGTAGAACAGAAGGAATTACACTGACTTTTTAAAATTTTCAGTGTTTCTGTGATTTGGCGCCCAAAACCACTGCACTGACTCACTTTCTTTCCTTTTCCAGCATTCGAATTGTTTGGGGTTTTTGTTGCTGCCGTTGTTTGTTTGTTTTCCTATCTATTTACACTTACAGGACAAGCCTGCCATTGCCCTACAGACAGAGGCAGAGTCCTGCCTCTTCCAGGGAGTCTGCTATTGAGGAGGCTGTGCCACCGCGCCCCAGGCGTCCACGAGAGTCCTTCATCAATCCCTTCCTTCTGATGTACCCTGGCCGGCCAGACACCTCCACCCCGGGGATGCTCCTTTCAGTTGACATAACTGGGACTGCCGGACAGGCGCACTCTGAGAAACGGACAGCGGGGACCTCGAGGATACCTGAGTGTCACAGCTTGAGCGGTGGAGTGGTCGCCAGACTGCGACCAAAGACTAACCAGGGGGTGTATAGACACTGGCCTCCCCCGCACCTCAAAATAAACCCCACGTCATTTAAAGATAGAAACGTTCGCAACGGTAACATTCTAAAACAAAACCACTCACCTGCAAAAAGATCACCAACTGCGGCCGCCTTTCCTTAGGGTCGCGGAGCAGGCAGCGCCTCCTACGATTCATCCTTACCACCGGCATCAACGCTCTTTTCTATCCCCGGAGCCAGACGGGGCAGGTCCTATGACTCTGCCTATTGGAAGGAAGAGCTGTCATTCATTCATGGCCCCGCCCTACCCTCCGGACTGACCAAGGTCTTTTCCGTTTCCTAAATCCCTAGGGTAAGAAGCGAGGCTGCGACTGGCTGTCTGAGGAGATGAGCTTCCGCCTGGGCCAATAAGAATATGACTTCTGAGTCGGTGGGTGGGCTTGGGCCTAAGGAAGTAGAGAAACAAACCCTGGCGTTGCCTGGGCGATTGGAAAACCCCCGGACCCTGGGGAGACCCAACGGTTTGAGATTCTAGAACGTGTGGGGCGTCATTGGGAAGCACCTGCGGAGGAAGAGAGGCGTCGGAGGAATGTTGGAGTAGATGAGGTGATATTTCTTTTACTCAAGGGAAATTTTCGGATTAAACCCAGGGGATGAAGCCCGGCAGTCATCGCAGAAGAAAGCTCCCTGAAACAAGCACCGCGGGTTTAACTCTCAAATCGTGATTGAAAGGAAAGCCTTTCAGGTGCCCGATTCTAGGCAACAGCGTATTCTTACTCTCTCTTCCTGCTTGTATAGGGCTCCCTTTGGGCATTGCCTGAAAGTGTTTTAGTTTGGGAAGAAAAGGTGAATGGAATTTCCTAAAAGCTTCTGGAACAGAGAAAGGGAGGATGGGGTAGAATGGGAGAGAATTGTAAATCTGGAGGTCACCATTACAAAACAAGAGAAAACTATGAAAATGCGGGCTTGTCAGGCCCTAGAAGCTTCCATACAGTCTTGAACTCACACATGAAGTTTGAAGCGTGTGGTTGAGAACTTTTGGGTGGGTGAGAATGATAAGGAATGGTATGTTTGTCCAACCGCATGGGAAGTTCCCCTTCTTGATTTCTAGAAGCTGCCCTACCTATGGTTTTGGGTCCTTGGATTTTTCTTGTTTCATTCTCAACAACTCCAGTAGGTTTGTGACCAGCCAGCAGGTCTTAAGAATAATTATACTTTTGAAAAAATAATCTTGCCACATTTATTTTTTTAAACACATTATGAATTGATTCCATTACAGACCTAATTAGAATTTGACAGTTCCTCCATGGTTCTCAAAGAACGGATCTTTATTACAGGGAGAACAGGAAGTCAGTGTCTGACAGCTCCAGGTAGGTGATAGCCTCTTTAGTGATAGTTGCATTTAAACTTGCCCAAGATGAAATAGAATTCAGGTCAGAATAACTAAAGGAGGCAGCTTCTGAATCCTAGACACTTGTCCATTTGCTCTTTTCCCTTGCTTCATACCAGATGAGGATGAATTAAGGAAACAGCTTTTCAGCTGCAGTATAATATGTCCAAGCTGACTACTCCAGGTGCCCGCTATCCATACTGTGGAAGACGGAGATAGCCATTCGGAGCTGGAAATGGGGACACATGGCTTGTAATCCCAGCAACTGGGGAGGTTGAGGCAGGAGGATCATAAGTTGGAGGCCAACATCAGCAACTTACTGAGGCTCTAAGCAACTTAGTGTCTCCAAATAAAAATGAAAAGGTCTGAGGATGTGGTTAAGCACCCTTGGGTTCAATCCCTGGCAACCAAAAAAAAAAAAAAAAAAAAAAAAGCCATTCTTACATGGCAAAGTCTTATGGCATTTGGCATTTAGGGATACTGGCTCTGGACTTATCAGCACTTGCTCATTGGATTTCATTTTGCTGTTGTTGTGGATACCCATGGAATACTAGCTTGTCACATAAAACCTTAACAATATCAAACATGCCTTTTAGAATTATTCACAGAAATATTTGGCTGATGAATAAATGATCTGGTATAAGATGGAAGCAATTAACAGTGATTCTGTTGAGTAAGAATTGAATTAAAAAGCAAGCTGTTAGGAGCAAGCTTGGTCTTTGTGACATTGAGGTGCACAGGACTAACAGAATTACAGGAGTCACTGTTGTCCTATGGCAATACTGTTTCCATAGTTACCAGGATGTGACATGTAAATGTCACATCCTGGACCCTGTGTCTATTTGATGAAGCGTCTCTCTTAGGAACTTTTAAGTGGTGAGATTGTGGCTCCCAAAGTTTATCTTAAACCCACTTAAGGCAAAGATGAATTCCCAAGGATATTAGACTAATAAAGGACCTTGCAAAGTAAAGCTAGCCCCTGTGCAGGTAAAGAAACTGAAACTTAAGTGATTTGCTTGGTTGGAGGCACAGCTGGGACAAGGACCCAAGGATGTGAATTTTTAATTTTGGTAAAATGCTCCCCTCCTCCTGCTGCTTCTCTCCAAAGCAATATACAGTGCCCCTCCGAAAGCAATATACAGTTTTTATAACTCAAGATTATTAATTTTAAATTAACTTCCATTAAGACCAGTTTTGAGGAATTCAATTCTGATATAATAGACATTATGAAAATAACTTTGCTCACTACTTCAAACAACTTCTGATGTAGTCCACTTATTTCCACAAAAGAAATAAAAAGCAATAAATTATTATAGCCATGTTGCCTTTTCATGTTTTAATATTTACCTATAATGATAGTTGAAGGGTTATCTTATTCATGACCTGAATAAAAAACCATTTTATGATAGCATCCATACCTAGTCAAAGTAATTTTACATATGGGCATGTGACACCCGTAATCCAAATCACTCAGGAGGCTGACACAGTGCAACGTCAGCCTCAGGAAAAGCAAGATGCTAAGCAATTCAGTGAGACCCTGTCTCTAAATAAAATACAAAATAGGACTGGGGATGTGGCTCAGTAGTTGAGTGTCCCTGAATTCAATCCCCAGTACCCCAAAATGATAATGATAATAATTTTACAGCTATACACACAGAGTCTCTATCCTTTTCTAGGTAGAGCTGAACTGGTCCATAAAGCATAAAAACATCATGCACTGACCTAGTCTATTCTACCTTTTCCTGGCCTGGCAGAACCATTGTTTCTCTCCCTCCAGCAAACTCCAGAGTGAGTTAGCCTATATCCCAGGTTCTGGATCGTCTCCTTGTCATAACAGTATCAGGATCACATCATGAACTTGTTTGTTGCTGCTGATCTCTTGTCTCCCACCTTACCCCCTACCTTTTTCAGGGTTAGATCAAAATCTGCTACCCTTAGTTCAGTGTAATTGGCCGACATTTGCCTGGCCCCTGACATCAGCCTACTTAATACAGGTCCCCCGCTTGCTGAAACTGAAAACCAGAAGTGTTCCCACCAAGCGTACACACACACACTCACAACACCTAGCCTAGGCTACCATCACCTCTTGCCTGCATTTTCTCAGCAGTCTCCTAACAAGTGTTCCTGAATCCACTTTTATTCTCTTTTAGGAAGCCAGGATGATATTGGTAGAATATCTTTGTGATATCTTCTCCCATCATAGAACAATGGCCTCCCATTACTCCTCTTTCCCTTCCCAACCCTTCCCCCCACCCCACCCTGTGGTACTGGGGATGAACCTGGGGGTTCTCTACCACTGAGCCACATCCCCAGCCCTGTTATGTTTTATATTCAGACAGATTCCTGCTACATTGCTTAGGGCCTCCCTAAGTTGCTGAGACTGGCTTTGAACTTTCCATCCTCCAGCCTCAGTCTCCCAAGCCACTGGAATTACAGGTGTGTGCCACTGTGCCTAGTTCCAGCTCTTTTAATTTATTTTGTAATAAGACTTTGCTGCATTGGCCAGGCCTGCCTTGAACTTGCAATCCTCCTGCCTCAGCCTCCAGAGGAGCTGGAGTTATAGGCATGTGCCATCCCACCTGGACCTATTGCTTCCCACATTGAGCTTCTTCTATCCCAGGGTTGGTCGGCCTTTTTACAAGTATTTTCTCTATCTACTTGCCCCGCTCCCTTGGTTTAATGAACTGCTATTCAATATTTCAGTGTTAGTTGAGTGGTCATTTCCCTGGGAAAAGTTAATCTTGCTTGGTTTGTATCTCCTAGGCTAATTAAATATTGTCAAGGCACCGTGCACATCTTCTTC
Source organism: Glaucomys volans (assembly GCA_020662805.1). Taxonomy (NCBI): domain Eukaryota; kingdom Metazoa; phylum Chordata; class Mammalia; order Rodentia; family Sciuridae; genus Glaucomys; species Glaucomys volans. Next base: position 215,003 of record JAJEJO010005554.1, read on the forward strand.
CTAGAACTTTACATACATATACTTATATTGGGCATTATCCCTCTCTCTACTGGTCTGTAGACTGCCTAAATACATGAATCCTGTTGGCTTTAGTTTACCACTGGTCCACTTTGTCAGGAATCAGGAGCTCAATAAATGCATGCATCAGGGAAAAAGAAGATTATGCTCCCTCCAGCTTTTCTCACTAGTACTTTGTACATATACATTCATACAAATAAATAAGCATGTCTTTTAAAAAAAAAACATTTTATCCATTCAGACCCTAGGAGCTTGTTGAGATAAATTATGATAAAGTGCGTGCACACACACTTACAAGAAATAATGTTAAATTTTATGTGTAGACTCAGAATGTTAGCTTTGAAATAAACTGAGAAATCATATTTATAGCCCATATTTTTTTTCCTTTTTTAAAAAAATGTGTATGGGGTGGGGGTACTAGGAATTGAATGAACCCTGGGATGCTCTTCAGCTGCACTTCATCCTCAGCTACTTTTATTTTCTATTTTGAGACAGGGTCACTAAGTTGGCCACACTGACCTCAAACTTGTGATCCTCCTGCCTCAGCCTCCCGAGTAGCTGCGAGTACAGGCATGTACCACCTTGCCTAACTGAAATCAAATTCTTTAGTTTCCACATATGAATGAGAACTTGTGGTATTTGTCTTTTGGGTCCTGGTTTCTTTTATAACATATTGACTTCCAGTTCTATCCATTCAACTCCCTTATTTTATAGTTGAGAAGAACTGAGGCCCAAAGTGGGTGAGAGAATTTTTGTGAAAAAAGAGTTAAAACTCAGAATAAGAACAAAAGTTTCCCAACTCTCAGGTCGACTCAAGTGCAAGTGTTTTACAGGGGACTAATAATGATCCACCAGGGGCACAATAGGACTTGTGGGTTCAAAGAAGTGCAGAACTGCAATGGGTAGGAGTGTGGGCTCTACTCTACCAACCATGTGATCTTGGGCAACTTGTTTAACATCCTTGCCTTCTTTCTTTGCTTGTATAAAGGGTATAATAATGGTAGCTACTTTATAAAGTTGTTGTGTATTTAAACAAGTTAATATATAGAAAGAGCTCAATAAATTTTAACTTTAAAAAGTTTCAGTGATAGGGCTGGGGTTGTGACTCATTGGTAGAGCACTTGCCTAGCACGTGTGAGGCACTGGGTTTGATCCTCAGTACCACATAAAAGTAAATAAACAAAGGTATCATGTCCATCCACAACTAAGAAAAAAATATTTTAGAAACAAGTTTCAGTGATAGATTAAGGACTCAATATAATTTCTTATGTATAGAACCAAATCATCTTGTCAATTTTCTCTTCTAGGGAAAAACAAATACAGCATGCAACTGGGAGGCTCTCCTCAGCAAGGAAAGGCTGGTTCTAGCAGATAAGGTTTTAGCCACTGCACTAGGTAGAGAAAGGCATGTGATTACTTAGGCAAAACAAGTGCTGGGCCACAGAGCTAGTCAGGTGGGGTAACTGAGGCCGAGGGGCCTTGAAAAGTGCTCGGAGAGGAAAACATTTTAAACAAATCTAAACAGCATGAAAATCACCACAGAGGACAAAAGACTGATGATGACATCCTCTTACTTTTCTGACTGAGCTCTTTTAATGTAGAATATGTTTCCTCGAGTGTGGGCATTCAAAACAGAGTCCCGGGCAGCACCCCTTTTAAGCAGCAGGCTCTCTACTGGCTTTTTGCACTGTTATTTCTACTACTTGTAGGTGCTGTTTTACGTCCAGAGGGAGCTACTTTTCTTTTGAATCTGTGACTCCAGCATGAGGCAGACAAAGCTCTTTCTGTTTCTCCTCTGAATCTTCACAGAATCCTTATAAAATAAATTAGGAAATAGCTTGATGTGCTTCATCTATGAGTAACTTTTCAAGTAAGAATAAGAGTGATTCATTGCCAGTATTGATCATCAGTCAGGAGAGACAGCTGAATTTTGGTCTCTTCCTGCTAGGTGAGTGTCCTAACCAGTGTCTGACATTGCCACTCTATAAGGTGTCAGACAAAAGAAACAGCTAAATAAGTTGGCAACCAGGGCATGTAAAATTAGCAAAAGAAGGAAAGTTCCTTTCTTGCACAGTGCTCTATACTAGTTATGAGTTACAAAGTGAGTAATGGCAAAGACTCTGGAACATGGTGATTCTAGGCAGGGTGATGTGCCCCAAATCAGGTTGTTGTGATCCATGATCACTGATAGCAAGGAGCCACAGGCCCTCCATTTCTTCATATTGGAACACTAAGCAAGGAAGGGCCAGGCATCTATACCTTGCTAGAGTTTTTCTGCTGTAGAGAAGTAGTTTTAGGACTAATAAGAATGCACCTGTGTTCTCAGCTCCAAATCTAGCTATATCAGACAAAACAAGAATAGAGCTACCTCAAACAAAATATTAAGAATTTTCCATGTATATATAGTATGTGTGTGTATAATATATATATGTACATATGTATATCCCTCTTTCCTAAATTCATGTATTTCCTTAGACTTTGTTACATCTCCATCTTCTCTCTAAAAATGGAGGAGGAATAGAAAAATCAAAACCTTCAGATCACTAAGTCTGATCTCAACTAACAAATCAATAAGCAATCAGCTATTCATTGAATGCCTCCTGGTGTTTAAGAACTTACATTAGGAATTTTGAAGGAGGTGAACTAATATTTTTAGTGCCTACCGTAAACAAGTTACTGTGGCTTGGTGCTCAAGAAGTACCCTCACCAGTCTGATTGACCATAACTTTTTATCATAGAACCAAAAAGAAATATTTAATTTGATTTATTATCTGTCATGTATTCGTATTTGCTAAAGGGTTAGTGGAGCTGAAATCATGACTTTACAAACACTCCATTATAGCATTCTTGAAAATCATATATATTTCCTTTACTGAAGAGATGTACCATAAAAGGCATGGATGTGAAAGAATCATTGCCTTTGATGGCTTATCAAGTGGTGGACTGAATTTCTGAGTACCCTTAAAAAGAAATACAACATAATACTTGCTACTACTTGCATTTCTTGAGAACACAGTGACATAAAGGGGCTTTGTAGAACGTACATTGATTGTATAATTCCATTATATAAAACTAACAGAAAAGGCAACATTGTAGAGACAGGAAACAGATCACTGGTTACCTAGAGCCAGGGGTTGGAGCAGAGATTAACTTCAAATGGGCATAAAGGAACTTCACAGGGTGATGGAAGTGGTTCTAAAATTGGATTGTGGTCATGGTTACACAAATGTATTAAACTCGTTCAGACTCATCAAAATGTATATTTAAAATGGGTAATTTTATAGTTTGTAAATTACTCCAAACAAAAACCTCTTTTAAAATGGCTGCTACAGAATCAGATATGGACAGATTCCTGGCTCTGCAATTTATTAGGTGTGCTGGCAGGTTAGTTAAACTCCCTAATCTTCAGGGTCCTCATGTAAAATAGGAATAATGCTACCTACCTGTGGGTTTGTTGGGAAGATTAAACAGGGTAGTGTATGTAAAGTGCTTCCTACATAATGGGTGCTTAGCATGTGATAGTTCTCTTTCCCAGGGATGTTTAATGAGTGTTTAATTATATGTGCTGCCCACCTGATGTCTCTGTTTGATGTCATTAAGTGGGGTGGGAGCTACTATAGCTTCTTCTGACTCCCTTTTACTAACACTTGACTCTTATTCCCACTAATTATTCTCCCATTTATCTTCTTCCTTTTCCTGCCAAGTACCTTTGTCAAGCATTTTACCCTTCCTTCCAGTGGTGTTTCGTTATGCCTTTGCACATGTTGCTGTTTCTGCCTACAATGAGTTTCTTATCCCTCCTCACTGAACTAAGACTTAATCATTCTTTTATTGGCGGGGGGGGAGTTAAATTATGTAATATTTCAAATAGTTTACCAGGGAATAATTTATAAAACCCAGCTTTGTAACATCTTAACATTCTTACATATTTAATTTGCAACTTTTTATTTGGACAAGTCTGTGGACTTACTGTTTTTTGGGAGTGAGATGTGATAGAATAGGAACTAAATGGAAAATCTAATTTCTGAGGTAGACTGCATGCTGAATTATAAAAATCAGTGTTTCAATTTTAGATTTACTTTGTTCAGCAAAATCGTTTTCATTAACAGTGATCTGTATATTTTTCCCAATTCCATTATTAACACATTTCCTAAAGAAGTGATAATTTCACACAAGTTCATTGATAGGGAAGAAATGGTGGCACTAATATAGACCTAATGGCATCATCCCATGGCAGGAGATTGAAGTTTCTCCTCTTAGAGATCCTCCCACCATTTCACTGCCCCAATACAGTAGACTTTTATTTATGATTTTGTTTTTTTTAACATAAAAATTGACTTTTTTGTATTTGTTCTTTGTAGATATACATGTCAGTAGAGTGTATTTTGACATCCATACATGTATAACTTATTCTAATTAGGATCCCATTCTGTGGTTGTACATCACGTGGAGTTACACAGGTTGTGTATTCATATGGGAACCTAGGAAAGTTATGGCTGATTCATTCTACTATCTTTCCTATTCTCATCCCCCTCCCTTCCCTTCATTCCCCTTTTTCTAATTCAGTAAACTTCTATTCTTCCCTCCCCTCCATGGTTTTGATATTTGAAATGCAGAATTACTGTGATCAGTCTAACATAATCGGAAGAACCTGCTAAAGTTAAATCAATCATTGTTTTTTTCTGAAAAAACTGACATAATCAAATAGAAAACACAGTAATACCCCAAGTCCTTTTCAAATGAGAAGTGTTTCTGTGTCCTACTTTTTATTTTCATTGTTGAAATGTCTACTGGACATTCAGACAATCCTTCTTTGTAGTCCTTCTCTATTTGCATTTTGTTCTTTCTCTTTAAGTCTTTTTGATTGAAGTGCTCAGGGCTCTCTCTTCTTCAGCCCTGTGTATCTTGTTCTCGAATCACAGTCACACAGCCTGCAGTCAGCCATCGTACCCATTCCATCACTTGACCATCTGAATGATGTATTTTCTTCATGCATCTTTTACTTCTTTGTGGGAACAGTTTTCTAGTATTACATGTTTAGCTTCAGCAGCATCTTTACCAGGTAGCAGGCATGGCTGTAGTTCTAAGTACGTCTGAGGAGATTCAGGCTTTGCTCCTTCCAGGGATTCTTCAGAGTCTCCAGGAATCTTGGCTCCTGAGTGGCTGTTCTCTTTCTCCTCTTCTCAGACTTCTTTTTCTTGTATTTCTCGATCCACAGTTCCTCCCCCACCTCACCACCACCACCACCACCCTGCCCATCTTTTTGCACCTTCATCACCAGCATTTATTTAAAATTAAGAATCACTGGCAACTATCAACTGTTCTGTTCTTTTTCCTTCTTGACAATATTTTGTTAATTTTTCTTAGACCTT
>JAJEJO010005555.1:0-26012 GCA_020662805.1 Glaucomys volans
AAGAATTTTGTATTATGAATCTTCTTTGATGGTAACTTCTATAAATTGTGGGTGCTTGTGGAGTTTTAGGCAATGCTAAACCACAAGTTTTGAACTTGGGAAGCACCTAAGAACTCTGGAGATGTGAGGTAGTAAGAGAAAGAGGTAGAGAATGAGTCTGGGCAGGGCATGACATGAGTGAATTCCAGGAATCTTTTCTCTGGTCCAATGCATAGAAGACTCATGTTTTAGGCAAGGAGCTTATGAATGGCTAACTTAGGTAATTTGCCATGCCTTGAGTAGGGATGGGTCTGACAGGTGGTTAAACTACCACAGATGTGAGTAGGGGACCATACAGAAAGTTGATCAGGATGCTTGTAGGAAATGGAAATTAGAGGACTGTGGGTATGGGTCAGTGGTAGAGGTGCTTGCCTAATGTGCAGAAATATCTGGCCTCAATCCCCAGCACTGGAAAAAAAAAAAAAAGGAACTATAAATCAAAGCTAGGCATACAAAAGTAAAAATTTCCACAAAGAATATGGACAAGCAAAGCACTTTATAAAATAATAAATGCAAATAGCCAGCAAAATAATAACGCTATGTTCCAATTCTTAATTCAAAGAAATAAAAATCTCAGCAATAAAATACTTTTCATATTTGAGATTTGAAAATAATGAAAAAATTAAAATACTTTTCAGGAGTAGGAAATGGAACCTCTTATAAATTATACATGGAATGTAAAATATCACAAACTTTTCCAAGGCTAATATAACTAAATGTGCACACCTTCTCATTTAGCAACTTCATTTTTACTGTGTTTAAAACAGAATTGTTTAAACACTGGCAAGGAAGAAAAAAATGGAAAACCAGACATTATGCTAATGAACTAAAAATATTGTACTTCTAAATCCAGACTTGGAAAGATGTTCATAATGTATTTTATGTATAAAAGTAAGTGATGAACAATAGACATAGAATGATTTGAATTATGACAAAAATGTAGAGATATAAGCTTAGATTGAGACATAGACAAAAACTTACATAGTGATTATCTGCTGCTGTTTATTTATGGCTTTGTGTGTTGCCAGTTATCTTTCAGTCAGGGTCACTGTCACCCACTAGATATTTCACATGCCCCTTCTTCTCTTGGCCTCCTCAGGAGCTCCACTTGGTTTCCAAGATTGATATGGTCTTGAGAAATGACAGCCAGCCTAAGGGGCATTTAAATCAGGCAAGCTTTGGCTATAGTGAGAATGTTTAGAAAACCCAGCCTGAGACAAAATAGGCTTTGGATGAAATTTCTTTTATTCATTTATCATGCTTTTTTGTTTGCTCTCCTGAGTTCCTTTCTTGGTCCTCTTTCCTTTGATGACTCATTTCATTTTTCTTTTTAAATTCCTTCCTTCTTATGTATTTATTCACACTTTGTTCTTATTTCCACCCCACGTTCATTTCCTAAACTAGGGTTTTTGTTGCTGTTGTTTTACATGATTGCATCAAATGACAAAAAAATTAAGCTTTTTTTAAAAAAAAATCATATTGACCTTAGAAATGTGTGAAAAATATGAGCTTTTTCTAAAGTTGATTGTTTAGAAATACAGAATCAGACATGTTGCATGAAGGTCAGGGAGACCAGGTGTCAGAGGCTTCAGTAGACTCTTTGGGTTCTTGTGTAAAAGAAAAGGGGAAGGGAGAAGACAGGACAGAAACGAAGAGAAAAGGAGGGCTGGGGAGGAAAGGAAAGGGAAAAGAACTCTATGAGAGAAGACTCCCATAGAGGAAGGTCTCTCCCAGTTGTTCCCCATTGACAGGCAGGGAAATTGCCTATATTGGTGATAGGGGAAAAGTAGTCAGAGAAAACAACCTTATTTCTGGCATACTCTAGCCTGGAGGTGCTTCTTCTCATGGAATTTTGTTGTTTTCATGAAACTGAGCCTTAGTTAGTGGTGCTTGTTCCTTAAGCTCAAAAGATGTGTTAGGCCATGTCCATTACAAGCCATTGTCCTCTAGCAAAGTAGTATCTTCTGACTGCAGTGTAGTTTCCTTTTGTCTGTCCTATGTGGGAAATGAACTGGAAAGAAATGAAGGATGCTAACTCATTCTAACTCATTGGAAAGGCATGTGTTGGAGACTCTGGGGAATCAGGTTAGTTGAAGAACATCAGGCAGGAAGAGATGAGAGAGGAGCAAATATGATGAAGCAAGTGGGCTTTAGTGGGAAATTTTCATGAGCCACCCCAGAAAAAGGAAACCTAGGCAGCCATCTCCTGTGTGACATGAACAGGAAGCAAGAGAGCTCCACTAGAGTCCACACTGAATTTTCGTTTACTCCATTGCTGAATACAATTTATGGCACTAAATTCCTTCCATTTGAAACTCAAACAGGGGTTAATGTTTATTGGCTGTCATATAGTCTTATTGTGGGACACCAGCGTTATATACAGATATGAAAATAAATGTGATCATACATTTTTAAGATGAAAATAAAATAACTTCAAAACCTAACAACAAGAGGATCCACTTTAGGTCACAGGAGGATAATGGCATATTTCCTCAGAATTCCTACTGACTCAGAGGCTTCGATTCCCACTCACGGTCACTGACTCCCAAATCTTCACTCCTTGCTCTAATTTTTTCCTCTGGCTTTAATTCTTTTCCTCCTCCTTCCCAGATATTTTTACCTGTTTTTATCTCATATTCAACATATTCAAAACACTTATCACCTTCCCCTATGCAAGTCTATTTGTGCTATTTTAAGAAAATATTAAAGATTATGTCATTTATAAAGGACAGAAACATATTTGCTCACAGTTCTGGAAACTGGTATGCACAGTACCAAGTTTCTGGCAACGGGGGAGGATGTTCTTTGTGAGTCATACCAAGGTAGAGAAGAGAGGAACCCACACTCAAAAATCATTTTATCAACGCACCAAATGCTCCCATATAAGGGTGGAGTCCTCCTAGTCTTACCACGTCTTAAAGGTCTCACATCTAACTACTGTTAGGATGGCAGTTAAAGCTCAAGATGAGTTTTGTAGAGAAAAATGCTCAAATCATAGCATCCTGCTTTTCTCTCTCCCATATTGTACATCAATCAGTCTCTACATTATCTCTGCATTGTGATGTCAAAAACTCTGACTTATTTCTTATAATAGACATCACAATAATCTCTTGGCTTCTACCTCTTCCAAAATACTCTGCTCATCCAAAATACTCTGCCACGTATTCTTTTAAGCACCATTCTAGCTGTGTTACTCCAATCTCAAAAATCTCAGCAGCTATCTCATATGAACTAAAATGTGACATCCAATGCCACCTATAAATTCCCTACACTACTTAAAATTTTTTTTTCATTTTTTCTAATTTGTTGTCTATCACTATAGAATGCATTTATACATTTTGATAGATCATACATAAATGGAGTATAATCTCTCAGTTTTCTAATTATACATATTGTAGGATCATATCAGTCATGTAATCACATATGTACATGAGGTAATAATGTCACCTACACTCCTCCCAGGTCTAACTGGACTGGACCACCTTTCTACTCACCTGATTTTTGTACAGTTAGTTCTCTCCAAGGAACATATCCTACCTTTTACTTTTTCTATCATTATCTTAAATTTCATATCTCTGCAAAGGAATTCCTAGTGCTTCTTGAATGATATAATTTCTCTGATAAAATTTCTGTGATTTTCACATTCTATCCTTTCTTAATGTTTGGAAATCTTTTACTCATCTGTTTTCCTCAGACACATGGTAGGTGTTCAGCACTGCACTTGACTCCTCCCTCAAGGAAGCGCAATAAAGCAGACAGCAAAATTGTAAATGGCAGCATCCACTGAGTGATTCGTGGTGGAACTCTACTTCTAGCTTGAGAAGCTTGTGTAGAAAGGGTTAATGAGACATCCTATTGATGTGGTGAAACTTGTGAAATGCTTTTCTCCCAGAGCAAGCTTAATGATTAAATACTTTATACTTCAGAACTGCATCACTGCACATGCTGGAACTAAGCCAGGGAATCAGTTAAGCAGATCTTTAGTTTAACCTTGCTACACTCTCAGAGAGAGACAATCTGAATTTGGCCATCTTTTGAAAACTTCCCTAGGTCAGTCTGTTTCAGCAGTGTTGTTGGCTGGAAAATCCACCATGCACAGAATAGAATACATGGTAGAAATCTATTCCCTGAAATCTTTTACTATTCTTTCTTTTTATTGAATTGTACTTGTACAGTAAAATCTATTATTTCACTTCTCATTGAGTAACACCTTAAAAACTTATATGAATATAGTTCAGACCTCTCTACAAACCATCAGATACTTAAAAATGTCATTTTCTTTAGATTAACTTTCTTTTATAATGGAAGGACAGTCATGTTCATGTTCTATAACTGGTGAAGAAAAAAAGATTGGAAACTGAAGATGTTGTTCATCTGTTCAGTTTGCTGAATTTATCAGAGGACTCTTATGAATGTCAAAGCATTTAATCAGATCAGGTAAAGAGAACAAAACTTGAGTTTCTTGATTCTTCTACCAATGGGAAAAGAGAGGTGGTACAAATTAATCATTTGGATTTCTTAGGCCATTAGTTTTCAGCAGAATGAATTTCCTCTGACTAGGAAAGTAATCTGAAATGTGTAATAATTTTTTCAACACCACCAAAGTTTGGCAGTGATACAAATACTCTGAAAATAAACATACAAGCCTCAATCTCAGGTTGCAATAGCACAATACAAAAATTCCCTTGGCAAGAACTACAGAGAAATGATTTTCTATTCAATTAAGTCAAAGGTCTTTCAATCTATTTCTCTTACTCCAATTGTTTTGCTCTGACTTCCTGGGTTTGGCTTTTATACAATTCTAGGGAGAAAGATGAATAAAAAGCAAATAAATATTCTTCCTTTATAACAATTACACAAATATACATAAGAATTTGATGATCATATAATACCATGAAAATAACTTGAAAAAAAATTGTTAGGAAAAGAGAAAGCCGACAGAGTGGGAGAAAATCTTTGCTACACACACTGCAGATGGAGCACTAATCTCCAAAATCTATAAAGTACTCAAAAATCTTTATACAAAGAATACAAATAACCCAATCAATAAATGGGCCCAGGAAATGAACAGACACTTTACAGAAGAAGATCTACAAGCAATCAACAGATTTATGAAAAATTGTTCAACATCCCTAGTTATAAGAGAAATGCAAATCAAAACCACCTTAAGATTTCATCTCATCCCAATTAAAATGTCTTTTATCAAGAAAACAGGCAACAACAGGTGTTGGTGAAGATGTAGGGAAAAAGGTACATTCATACATTGCTGGTGGGATTGCAAGTTAGTGCAGCCACTCTGAAAAGTGGTGTGGAGATTCCTTAGAAAACTTGGAAAGGATCCACCATTTGACCCAGCTATCCCACTCCTTGGCCTATATCCAAAGGACTTAAAATCAGATTACTACAGTGATGCAGCCACATCAATGTTCATAGCTACTCAATTCACGGTAGCTAGATTGTGGAACCAACCTAGATGCCCTTCAATAGATGAATGGATAAAGGAAATGTGGTACATATACACAATGGAATATTACTCAGCCATAAAGAAGAATAAAATTATGGCATTTGCAGGTAAATGGATCAATTTGGAGACTGTTATACTAAGTGAGATTAGTTAATCCCAAAAAACCAAAGGTGGAATGATTTCTCTGATAAGTGGATGATGATGCATAAAGCATGGTAGAAGGGAGGCAAGAATGGCGGAAAGCTAGATTGCATAGAGGGAAGGGAGGGGTGGAGTAGGGTGGGGGGGTAAGAATAATAACAGAATGAGACAAACATCATTACCCTGTGCACATGTATGATTGCATGAATGGTGTGACTCTACATCGTGTACAAGCAGAGATACAACAGCTGTACTCCATTTGTGTGCAATGAATCAAAATAAATTAATTTAATGAAAAAGAAAAAACTGGAGAATGTATAAAAAAAAGAATTTCAAAATAAAATGGAAGAGAAAACTATCTCTCATCCCTTAATTTGTTCCAGAGAAATGGTATCTTCTTCAAATAAGTATAGCCCATGGCAAAAATGTGTAAAACCCCAGTAACATTGCAATTCTGAAATTTATTATTTTTATTTACATGATGGATATTTAATCATACATTTATTGATAAAGAAAAAAACTCTTTGCTTCTCAAATGGACTTGGGGATATTTTTATAGTACAATTTCTCAGACTTATATAGACCAAAGAAGTGATCCAGACCTGAAATCAAAAAGAGAAAAAAATTAAGGTAACCTTGGATGGCATTACAATAAACGTTCTTAGCCATATTTTACTTTTGATTAATTTAGAGGAGCAATACTGATTAATCCCTGTTACGGTTTAGACTGCATACAGTGTCCCCTGAAAGCTTACATGTGAAACAGTTCTAGAACATTCAGAGATGAAATGATTGGCCTCAACCTAATCAGTGATTTAATCTGCTCACAGGGATTAATTGAGTGGTAACTGTAGGCAGGTAGTGTGTGGCTGGGGGACATGGATCTCTGGAAGTGTGCCTATTGGTTATTTATTTTGTTCCTAGTGAATGGAGTCTCTCTCTGCTTCCTGGTGACCCTGTCCTGAGTGGTTTTCCTTCATCCTCTTGCCTTGATGTCCTGCCTCACCTGAGGCCCAAAGCAATGAATCCAGCCACCTGTGGACTGACACCTCTGAAACTGTGAGCACCAAACAAGCTTTTTCTCCTCTAAAATTGTTCTTATCAGATTCTCCTCTAAAATTGTTCTTGAACAAATTGGTCACAGCAATGAAAAAGCAGGCTAAAACAATTCCTATCTTGTCTGCTGTGAATTGACATCATCTCAATTTACATTCTTATTCACTCATATTATTTTCAAATCCACATAAATTGGCATTCTGATTATCATACAAGTTTACTGAGGGCAAATATCATCTTATTATATATTTCAAAAGAATATAGCATTGTTCTTAAAGAAGTGGTTATTGCAATAGTTCTGGAGGACAATAGACATTTTTAAATTACTTTTGGTAGTCTGCTCAATTCCTGCAAGGAAGCTTGCTGACCCCTTTCTTTCTTTTATACCCTATATGCCCATTATTATGATAACACATTTCACTTAGGTATCTATCCAGCAAAGAAAGAAATTAGCCAACTACAGTAGGTTAATTACTACATTATCCTCTTGGAATAGAGTATCTTCAAAATATATACCTCTTCAAACATACGAACTACTTTAAGAAAAGACATTTAAGCATATAGTTTTATAGTTTTGAGGGTGGAAATAAAGATTGTTTCTAAAGCTTCTATATCCAGTCAAACACATTTTCCACATGTAGGCAGCAGAAGTGTAATGCTAAACACTATAAAGTTAAAAACAATATCTTATAGAGATTTTCAACTCAGGTTGAAAGATGAGATTATATATAACAGATGGAATGAAATATAATAACAAACAATATAAAAGTAATTTTGTGAACATAATCAAGATAAAAACAAATGCATGCCAGGCACAGTGGTGCATGCCTGTAATCCCAGGGACTCAGGAAACTGAAGAAGGGGGATCACAATTTTGAGGCCAGTCTGGGAAGCTTAGGGTGACCTTCTCTCAAAATTAAGAGTAAAACGAGTTGGGGATGTAACTCAGTGGTAAACTGTCCCTGGGTTCAATCCCTAGTACTATGAAAAAATGTATATAGAGAGATGGGGAGGGCACAAATAATTCTAGCAATGAAAATGCATCGAATAGCATTTTAATGCATTGAATGCATTAATATACAGAACATACTTGTATATTAACACTGTAGTGCTTTGCATATTGATTTTAAAGTTGATAATTAAATATTTCCTGGAAAATGCTAGCTCCCAAATGGAAACAGGAAGAAGTTGAATAAATCAGATTTTAACACCAAAAGCATATTACTATACTAGTTTAGTTGGTGCCCTCTAGTTTTATCCATGACTCATTCATTCTCATTTCATAGGAATTATTTCAGAGTATAAAAAAGATGACAGAAACTTTGTTTTTGAGAGAATCACCATATAGATACTCTGAATAATTCTTTAACTGTAAAACATTAAAAGTATTGAAGTCACATAGATAAGCTTTATGTATACATAACTGAGCTACAAAAGTATGGAATATATATTGTCCAAAACAAACCGGAAGTAGCAATCGCAGGACTTAAGTGAGGGTATCTATAGAGCTCTGAGGTGGATTCTTCATTTTGTTGGCTATCCAGAGTTTATGTGGGGAAATGGGCTTAACCTTTAAGTTCCACATAAGTAATAAGTGGTATGAAAGATTCATGCACAGAGCTGAGATCCCAAAGTGTCACACCACCATCTATACAAAGCAGAAAAGAATAGCATGAAAATTCACCTGCTCCAACTTTAGCACTGAGTGAAGAGCAAAATGTCTCTAAGAATTTGTAAACTTAAGCCAGTCTTTGAATAGATTTACAGACTAAATTCAAGTCACCTTTTCTGACCAAAAATCCTTGTAATAAATAAGACTTCAGTTTTGATATTTGACAAATCGTAGCTTTCAAACCCCACAAAAATCCCTTTCCCCTTTACCCTACACTTGGACAAGTTTTTTTTGTTTTTTGTTTTTTTTTTTTAAATGCATGTTCTTTCTCTCAGCATTAGGGGAAAGTTCAAATCATGCAAACCTCAGGCCTCAGTTTGAAAACTGCACACCCGTCCACCTACTATATACGTTTCCTTCCAGTCTTACTTCCCTTCTGCCACCTGGACCAGCTTACCCTTTTCGTGGTCTCTCTAGAAAGCCCCCATAATGTGAGCAATAGGTCATTGCATATGCTTTTGGACCATGTAATGCCATCCATCTCAACATCTGAACTGTTTCATTTGGAGGGAGTCCTTCCATCCTTGCCAGGTGACTGGATAAGATTTACATTTAAAGAATAGTGAAAGCATTGACATTTTTAAAATTACTGTTTTGGATGTTATTGGTGATGTACCAGATTCTCTTTAAAAGGCTGGTGTATCCAGATACAGTAACTTTGGCTACAAATAGCTCAGAGTTATTCCCTTTCCAAAGAATTGGACTTAGTGAAGCCGGAGCCCCCTTACTGCCCTTCCCCTCAGGAAGCACCCTACAGCCAGTGATGCTGGAATACAAATGGCTGTCCCTAGGTTACTCTAATTAAGATGAAATTCACTCTGGAAAACTCCCTGTAACATCACACGGAGTTGCAAACTAGGTTAAACCATATATCTGCTGAGCTCCTTAATCCTGTATCTCTTACTCTCTTTCTCCTAGAATGCTCCCACGAGTTACAAAGGCATGAATTTCTACCTTAAATGCTAGCTCTATGGAACACAGACTCAGACCATTGTATATAAGTTTGGAAAAAGCAAATTAGAAAGGACAAAAATAGAAGCTAGATTTTCTATAAGTACACTTTCTAACACAAAATACTTTGGAACATAAGATTATTTTGCATAATTATAAAACAAAATTCATTCTCAATTGTATACTCTGAAAAAATTAAAATCAAAATGAAGCAAATGAACAAAAGGATAAATAAATACATACCCTATTATGCACAACCACAGAGGAGGAACTTCTTTGAGTTGCATAAAAACACTAGAATCTGTACGTTTCTAGTACACTATATTCAAAGGATAAAAGTTACTGAAAAAATGAAACAAACTGACTTTAGTAATCACATTTTTTGGAGGAGTACTGATATTACTGTACATGACTATTTTATGTGCACTTTCAAATAAGGCAATCCAATATTATATTGGTAACTTTGAAGACCAATGTTTTTAGTATAGAAAAAAGAAGATAAGTTTATAAAATTGATGAGATTGAGCAGAAACTATAGCCTTGAATACAAAATTAGATAGCTTCTTATAGCCACTGAACAAGTCCAGAATCGATAAACACCCCTGACACTGATGCTTGCTCTCTGATACCAGCCCTCTTTTTTCAAAAGGAAACCACAGCTGCTACTGAAACAGTTGATTCCAAGTTTGAGGCATTTCACCTTGTACATTTCTGTGTACAAGGTGAGGCTGGACTGTTTGATAATACTTAAAGCAGAAAATCTAGCAAGGGAAATAAAGATCATATAAAATGGACAAGAGAACTAACTCAGAGAGTATTCCACAAAGTAAAGTATAGGAAACATATGTTAATAGAAATATTTGGTGTAATAAGTTGAAACACATTGAATTGAACTTGGTTATAGCCATAAGTTAAAGTTATTTAAAAATTAATATATCTGTGTGTGTGCTCATGTTTGTAAGAGAAAGAGAGAGAGAGAGAAAGAAAGAGAGACCATATCTACATCCATCTGATCCATCCATATCCACGTATATAAAATCTTTGGAGGCATCCAGAACTAACTCATTACTATGAAAACTAGCCTGTAAGGAAGATTTGGATGCGAGGCATGGTGGTACATGACTGTAATCCCAGTTACTTGAGAAGCAGAGGTAGAAGGATTGTGGGTTGGAGGCCAGCCTGGGAAACTCAGATTTTGCTTTAAAATAAACTAATAATAAAAATAATAATAATAAATTAAAAGGTCTGGGGTAGAGCATTTGCCTAGCATTCATGAGCCCATGAGTTTCATCCCCAGTACCATACACACTCAAAAAAGATTCAAATGTATTTCTGTAAATACTCTAAAAATAAATGGAGGAAGAATGATAAAATTAGATATTTCCAATCATCACTAGAAGCTACTAACATCACATGAAGTGGTTTTTTTTTTTAATCTGTCAAATCTCTCAATTACTAAGATAGATGTGTCAAAAATACCTAACTACAATAGATTTATTGATTTCTGTTTTAACTCATCAATATTTGTTTTATGTATTTTATGTTTGCTTCTGTGAGCATAAATTTATATTTTATTTTACTGCTGAACTAAATCTTTTTCTTTATTTCTAGTAAGGATAAGGAGAAGGAAAAGAAGGGAGGAAGAAAGGGAAAGAAAAGAAGGAAGGAGGGAAGGAGTGAAGGGAGGAAGGTGGTGTTACCTATAGCAGTGGTTCTCTTAAAAATAATTGATACCCAAATCATCAATTGAATCTAAATTTCTTGAGATAAAAGTCAATCCTTTGCATATTTCACAGATTCCAAGGTAATTTCATTGTGCAGCAAAGTAGTGGGGAGGCTACTTCCTTAATCTGTAAATTAAAGACAATAGTATCAAGAAATGTTGCAATGCATGGACCATATTTAAATACTTTATTAAACAAGCAAATATAAAACATAAAAAAACACTAAAGTATTTGTGAAATGTGGATGCTAACTGGGAATTTGATTATAAAAAATAAACAATTCAAAATATTTTAGATAAGATGATGACTTTTTATTTTTTAGACAGTATTTTTAAAGTTAGTTTAGGAAATCATTGTGGATGAAATGATATGGCATGGTTTGGGGAGGAGGGAAATACGTATATGTGTATATGCATGTACATGTATGAATACATACAATCTGACACTATGCCATGAGTTGAAGCCCTCCAATGGGGATAGAGGAGATCTTCACCTATAATGGTGAAGATTTGGAAAATTTTATCTCAATTTACAAGCCAACAAGTTTCATGAATACTGATAAAAATGTAAAGTTTATGATCAGAGACAAAGCACTTGACAGTTCACAATAACAGCAAATGGGTATCAGTGCTGGTTCTTTTGATCCCCCAATTCCAATAGGGCAACAGAAAACGGGCGACCTAACACCTGTGCATGAAACATGCTGTGTTGTAGGAGGAGAATCATGAGCTTAGGTATGATGGGCTGTAAAATTGCCTTCCACTAGCCCCACAGGGAGACATCTTTATTATGCTACACGGTAAATGCATATTCACTTTGCTACAAAAGTACATACTATCTCTATCTAAGCAGTTTTGTATAGAAGTAGCCTTTAAAAGGTGGTCTAGAACAAAGGTCTCTTTGTTCAGTGTCTTTGCCCATATGATGGACAGAAACATGAGAATTCCATGGAGAACTGGTTCCCAACAGTTGGGTTTATTTTAGTAGTCTCCCCACCATCGTACATCTTGAATTTTCTATAATAATAAAAAAAATCACAAAACTTATTCAAGAAATAGTCATTTTCAGAATCAATTTAAGAAATTTCAGCTATGCAAAATGACAAGTCATAACTGCAAAATAAAGAAACACAAAAATGTATGCAATGGAATGAAGAACAATCTATATATCAGGATTATATTTATCAATGGAAAACTGGCACTTCTATATCAGATATAATAAACTAAATGTAAAATGTCTTACTAGAAAGAAGGGAAAGGTTTATATCATCAGTAAAATAATAATTAAATTTATGCTTCTGGAAGCAGACAATATACATAAAGCAAATATTGACATGTCTCTCCTAGTAATTGAGAGATGCGACAGACAAGCATTGTAAGACTTAAATAAGATTATTTGCGGGAATGTAGCTCAGTTGGTAGAGTTCCTGCCTTGCAAGACCCTGGGTTCAATCCCTGGCACTGCAAAAAAAAAAATTGCAAGTGGATTGAATGGACATGTCTATAACATTGGGATCAGTGAAAGTACAGTCAGATACTAAGTTACAAAGCTAGCTCTAACAAGTGTTGAAGTCTTTCCATTTAGGGATACCTCCCTTTATTTCTTTTTTTAACTGATCTTTTCAATTATATATGACATTAGGATACATTTTGACATAATTATAGAGGCATGGAATATAATTTGCTCTAATTCAGTTCCAGCACTCTCCCTCTACTCTATTGATCTTTCTGCAATTTACTTAAAAGAAAATCTCCTTTTATGACCACAACATGATTGTTAGATATCAAAAGGAAAAAGAAAACTAGAAAACTCCAAAATATGTATAGGTTTTAAAAACACAACTTTAAATAACTCATTTAATAGAAGGAAAGTGCATAATGGATATTAATTTTATTTGGAAATAAGTGATGAAAGTATTGCACATCAAGTCTCAGGTGATATAGATAAAGTGATTGTCAAAGCAGAGTTTAATAGCTTAAATCAATACTTTCAGAAAAGAGAAGAGAGTAAATATTAACAGTACCTTTTTTCTCAAGACAAAAAAAAATTGAAGTGTCATTTCTTCTACTTCCTTGATTTTTCTCATCAGTTCATCGGAAAATTATTTGGACAACCCTTAAAACTCATCCCATACCTGTTCAGTACTTACCAACTTCTCTGCAAACACTATGGTTCAAGTCACTTACTTTTCTTACCTGAGGTACTTCAACAGCAATAGTCTTCCTGCTGCCTGGTCTCTCTAAATTCCATTCTTCCTGTACATCTCAGAGATCTTTAAAGACTATGTCAGATCACATGACTTCCATGTTCAAAACTGCCAGGAATGCCCTGCTCTCCATCATTGCAGGACTGGCCCATCTGTATTAATTTTCTGTGCTCTGGGTTTTGTCCTGGGAGTCTCACAACACTGTCATTAAGTTATTGGTTGGTTATATATTTTTATCTGAATCTTAAGAATCTCTTCCAAGATTATTAATGTGCTTGGTAAAAGTCAAATTCTTGCACTTACAGGATCAGGCTCCTGTTTTCTCTTGTGGCCAGAGGGCTGTCACAGCAACTAAAGAATGGATACTGGTCCTAGACATGTGGCTATCTTACAACCTGGTAGTTTTATTTTCATCAGGAGTCCCTTTCTCTTGTTGGCTAAGGTGGAGGCTTCTTTAGCACAATGCAATCAATAGAGCAATTATCCCATCATATTCATAGGTCCCATCCACACTCAAAGCTTCACAATTATATAGGCATATGCACAAGAGGGTGGGAATCTTAGGGGGCTGTCTTAGAATTCTGTTTTTATTCCTAATTTATCTTTTAAGTTTGCAGTACTTTAGAGTAAATCAAGGGACAATCTACCACTGGGCTACATTCCCCAGTCTTTTTATTCTTTATTTTGAGAAAGGGTCGCAAGGAATTGCAGAAGTTGACCTTGAACATGTGATCCTCTGCCTCATTCTCCCAAGTCACTGGGATCATATGCATGCATCACCATAGCCAGCTGAATTCTTAAATTAAAAGAGTTCCTACTCCAATAGCTTCATAAAATGTTATTGTTAAATTTATTTGTTATTTCACTTTGGGATCTAGTTCTCATTAAATCAGCTACCTTGTCTAACTTTTCCAGTGCTGTTTTTACAACCTTAGATCAGCACCTCAAACAGGGAAAATACATAGCTGTGCCACTTATGTAAACATGTGATACAAGGTTCTCTAAAAAATTCCCCCAAACATGCAAGGGGGAATCGACTTTATATCTGTCTTACAACTGACACCAGAGTGAAAGATTTGAGTAAATAATACAATTTCTATACACTAAAAAACAACTTCAAAATGTTTTTAAAAAGACAAACTAAAAACTTCTAATAAGTTTTAAAACCATATATCACTTAATTTAACAATTATGCTACAAAGTGAGAATATATGTTTCAAAGAAAAAAAGCAGACAACCCAACTTTCGAAATCAATTAAAAACATTAATCGAGGCAGGAGACTCACGAGTTCAAAGCCAGCCTCAGCAAAAGTGAGTCACTAAGTAACTCAGTGAGGGCTGGAGTTGTGGCTCAGTGGTAAAGCACTTGCCTAGCATGTGTGAGGCACTGGGTTTGATTCTCAGAACCACATATAAATAAATGAATAAAATAAAGGTCCATCGATACCTTAAAAGAAAAAAAAAGCAACTCAATGAGACCCTGTCTCTAAAGGAAATACAAAATAGGGCTGGGGATGTGGCTCAGTGGTCGAGTGCCCCTAAGTAAATCCCCTAAGTTAATCCCCAGTAAATCACCCCCCACCAAAAAACCAAAAAACAAAAAAATAGAAAAGGAAGAAATGCAATGGATTATGGCTAATAAAATACTATACTTTCCTATCAGAGTAGTAACCATTAGGACAACAAAGTGCCATTTTCCCCCACCATCCTATTGGTAAAAAAAGTAAAAGCAATGATCCTCTTCCACATTTTTAGCAAAAAATATTCTTATACATTGTCAGTAGGAAGGTATATTAATGCAATATTTAGGAAGAGATATTTGATAACCAATATCAAAAATTTTAATCCATAAATTCAACCACTTAGTCAATTGGACAATAGCTAATTATTTTTCTAATAATTAAAAAGAAAATAATTAAAAAGAAAATAATTAAATTAGAAAATTGAAAAGAGCTAAATTCTTGTTTGATTAAAGAGTATGTTAGATTCATAGAATGTCATATGATTTATTAACTTTAAATGAATAATTTATTCTATTTTGAAATCATTTAATTCATCATAATTAACCTTATGATGTAAACTTATATTTAATGCATAGTGCTAGACATTTGAAATACATATATATATATATAATGTACAAAATTGTATGAATAGTTGTGTGCAGCTAGTTAAATTTTTATCTATTGAAAGATTAAAGTTTTTCTGTAATCATCTTACCCTAACTATGGCACTTCTATTCACAATAAAGAGAGAGAGAGAGAGAGAGAGAGGGAGAAAAGGAGGGAGAATAGAAATAAATCTCCTATTAAAAGTTCAAGTAATCTGGTCAAAGTTAGTGGCACAGTTAATGGCTGAATTTTTTTTTTTTACACTGATGTTTTCCTTGCATTTTTATTATAAATTTGTAACTTGTGGCCTGGGAAAATATATGTTTGAATGCTAGCTTTAATTAAACCATTTTCAACAAGAAAAATATAATTAAATATGCAAAGCATACAAGTACTCCAAATCAAATATGGAAATTTTAAATATCTAGGATCATGTTTGAGCCAATAGCTTCAAGGTCTAGGTAAAAATAACCAAGCAGCTTCCCTGATCAGAACTCATTAAACTGAAAAATCATTAGAATTCTATCAAAGTCCTGCACCAGATATTTTAGTGAGATCATCTGCAAGTCTTTTGACTTCTCAGACCTCTTGTCTTGCTTTCTGTAGATAACCGCTGACCTGTGGAAATAAGTAGCCTACTGTGGCCTGAAAAGACTACTGTGAAGAAAACACACGACAGTGAGGACAAAATATGGCCTCTCATCCTCTGATGTCAATCTACACAGTTGAACTACACACATCACAAGTAATAAGTTGCAGCTCTTTTGCTGCACCTAGAAAAACACCCTGGATTCTTTACTCCCTGGTTCTCTGACTTCAGTTGCTTCACAAGCATCTGAAGGGCTCTACTGCACACAGACTGCTGGGTCCCACCTTACACTGCTGATTCAGAATTTGTATGAATTTGTATGAATTGTATGTTGCTGGTCCAGGACAGCACTTTGCAAACCACTGCTCTATTCTTATCCCACAGCTTCCTCCTTTCTTAGAAGTTACAGCTATGGAATTAAATAGGGATTATAGAAATATTGATACAATTTGCCTGTCTTCCCTCACCAAAATGTAATTTCAAGTCAATAAGTATTTATTGACCATTTATTCTGCAAGCACTGGGGAAACAATAGTAAATAAATGGTATTTTCTGACTTCAAAAAGTATACATACAAATAGAGAATGCAGATGACACACAAAAGCAAACATGTCAATGAAATATGAATTATTCATATTTCATATTGGCATTATAAAAAATGATATTCAAGAAGAAAATGCATAGTGGCATGATAGAAAGTGCCTAGGGGCTAGGGTATCAATAATTGTTGGTCAGGAGTGACTCTTGAAGTGGATGACATTTAAGATAAAAGCAGAAAAGAAAAAAGAAAAGAAAAAATGAAAGAAGAAGGAGAAAAAAGAAAAAATTAAGAAATCTCTCATTAATAATTTGGAAAATATGAATTCCAAACAGAAGAAACAGAATAGACTGAGATTGGAGAAGTCACAGGTTAGAAAGTAAGGTGCTGATGTTACGCTTTGCAATGGGAATAGCAAACAAAGAATTGTTACTTCCACTTCTGAATCCCAATGCCTATGCTAATATCCAGGACATAGAAAGTTCTCAATATGTAATTGTTGAGAAATAAATGCTATAATTATTAATTGAATAAATGAGCAATTTGTTAAGGAAAAAACATGCATAAATTTCAGTGGATAAAGACATCCTTCATGCATATAGAGATACCACTATATTTTATAGTTTTTGTTTAATACCACAAATGACAGAATGTATTATTAACCATTATTCTCCAATTTCTCCTACAAGTATCAAACAAAGAAATAACTTATTATTAATATCGAAATCACAATATAAGAAATAAAAATGTAGCATGGCTTGCCTTTGATCACTGTAGGGTGTCTCTGAATCATACAAATATGGTAGAGATAAAGTTATTTATGAAATTGATGGGCATGGTCTGCCTTTGCATACTTGAGACTGCACTACAGAGATAAGACCAAAGTATGGGTGATTGTACAGCCTTCCTTTGAACAATCTGTGAGGTGAGGGGAAGTGAGCTTCTATAGTAGTTAAAACTATTTTTGTTATATCTGTAAATATGGTTGCATTTCCTTCTCACAGTTTCCTTATTAATAACTCACTTAATACAGTGGTCGGCATTCTAGTCACAAGATTTTGAAAGCAAGAGGAAAACATTTTTTAATAAAGAATGGTATTATCTGATAGTAATTATTAGCTTTTATTTGTTCTCTTTTTTATTAACAAAAGTATAACATGAAACATAATACAAAAATTTTAATATACAAATGGATAGAATAGAAAGTGAAAACAAAAATTTCATGGCCCTCCACCATCCTGCCTCATCACAACATTTTGCTATAATATTCTTGACCTACCTATACAGTGCTTTACTAATATATAAAGTGTATATATATATATTCTATATATATTTGTGTTAGATTATCTATACTTGAAAAATGTAGAAAAAGTCTATTAAAGGATAATTTTCAAGTAAAGGTAATTCTCAGATATAATAACACGTTAAAGATTTTATTTAATTTATTAGTGAGGAAACCAGCAGTATGTTAACTTCTTCTTCAAATACAATCCAAAGAAATCACATATTTGCAAATATGTGAATAATAAAGTGAATGTGCAAAAGAAGAAAAACTGTTCCCTCCTGCATAAGGAAAGTAAATTGATATTTTTCAGAACAAAATCTAGCAACATGTTGCTAGCCATATCTAGCAACAAGGTTCTGCATTGACATAAATTATAATTTAGAATTCTAAAATGGCTCAAAAGCAATTTCATGCTTCTATTGGATAACCAAGATGAGTGTATTGTGGACAATGTATAATTTTCCACCAAAGCCCAGATTTCTCCCTACCCAACAAATTTCACTACACATATCTTTTAAAACTTTTTTAGCCAAACTCTAAGAGGCCAGTTACTGATGTTCCTGTTTCATAACTTTTAATCTAAAATTTCACGTAACACAGTAGCATTCATATACACACGTTCGCACATACATTTCTTTCCAGATGCAACATGTGGACCACTCTTTTTGCCACGTAGTATTCATTAGGATAGATATCATCTATTCCATCCTTCTCTTAATGATGGCCCTTTATTGTTGTTGGGACAAGAAATATTACAGTAATTATTTTAAAATTTGTTCTTCAACCTAATACTTTGATTCCTATGTTAGTTTTCTTCAAAATTTCTGAATCCATGATCATAAACTTTTACACAAACTTTTATCAAATTACTTTTCAAAAACATTGAGATTCTGAAAGTCTATCAGGTGTATATGAAATTACACTTTTTTCTCAGTATTTTAAATTTTGCCTATCCAATTAATACTTAGAAGGCCTGGAATTGATGAACTTTCGCATTTCTACCCATAAGCAGTACAGTACTTCTATTTGTTGCTCTAGATCTTCTGATCATTTTGATCTGATCTCAGAGTTAGTTTTCTTGTTAAAAAAATAATAATAATTGAGCCAGGCATTGTGATGAACACTTGTAAACCCAGATACTTAGAGGCTGAGACAGGAGGATACAAGTTCCAGGCTAGCCTCAGAACTTTAGGAAGGCCCTAAGCAACTTAGCAAGATCCTGTCTCAAAACGAAAAACAAAAAGAGTTGGGATGTAGTTTAGTGGTAAAGTGCTCCTGGGTTCAACCCACAGAATCAAAAATAAATAAATAAATAAAATAAAAAAACATAATTGAGAGTCCATTAGGCTGAGAAGGTTCTAGTGTCTTGGTTTCCTACAAAATTAAGCCCAATGCAAACAATAAAACAAAGCTTAAGCATAACCAACTAGAAGCTACCAATTAAGCTCTAGCTGGGGACTTTTTATGGAATTGTACAGAAATAATAAAACTGCCCAGTTGTAGCTAATCAAGTAGTTGTATTGCTGAGCAAGAACTTGCTGCACAACACTCATAGAAGCCAATGTGGTCATATTATGGCACCAGTTTTGTTGCAAAAAAATGAAAATGCCATTTTGTGGTCAAACTGCAAGGAGATCAGGAGTTTAAAAAGACCTCAAATGTGTCTCCCCAGTTTGTTGGTAGTGGGGGAATTAATATCAAGGTGAAGCTGCTTGGGTAAGAAAGAAGAGATTTGTGTTCTTTGAATGATGAGAAAGAGGAGGTTTGGGTGCTTTGGGGTAGGTTTACGTGATCATCTTGCCTCTTCACAAATCACATACTTTTCTGAGGAAGTTATTATGTGTGTGTATGGGAGTGGGATATTAAGTTTGTGACATATGAAGGTCACTGACCAGAGAAGCTCTGTTCCTACATATGTCCATTCTTGAAAAGCTGGCTTCAATTGTCCTTAAGTGGATTCTGGAGGCCTTTCCTGAAGAACAGCTAAAGAACATTGTTGTGTAAGGAATTAATATCAAGTGTGTCCAGGCCTTAGCTCATGTCATTACAGTGCTTTGCTTCTGCTTTCAGCCTGTAAAGGCTGGCTGCTTTCTGCAGAGGTGGAGCTCTCTGATTCATGAATCCTTTAATTCTTCAATAAACTGTTCAATTTACCTTGTCTGACGGTTTTTTTTTTCTCACTTTTCTTTTAACACTTTCTATAGTCTTTTGCAGATTTTATGTCTGTATAAAAAGTATTAAGAAAAAAATTAGGAAATGAAATGATATGACCGCATGGAACATACTTCACCTGTCTCAAATGAGAGTATCTCTCCTAAATAGGAAGATTAACCTTCATGCAAAGCTTCTTTCTGCTTACTTGCTAGTTCTACTATCTAAATATAGCTCAAGCAAAGCTGTTTTCCCAGAATCTGCAGGAGTTGCCTTCTGCCATGTCTAACTTTGAAATGATAATCCTTTGACAATCCTTCTGTTAGTTATTTAGTCTTTACATTCTGATGCACCCAAATTCACAGCCATCCAGGTGGAATGAAAATCTAAGAAATTTATCACTTTGAAAAAACTAGAGACTTTGAAATAAACTTTCTTTTTTTTCCCCTTCTCCCTCATACCTACTTTCACCCCTAGGGACAAAGGAATATATAAAGTTGACAAACAACAAATCAACAAATGAAATCATCTCAGATGAGAAGAGTTTAAGCTCAAAGACAAAAGAAGTTCAAAAAGAAACAACCTAATTAGTTTCATTAGCATTTCAATAGAATTTGGACCTTATTCTGAAGAGGGTGGGGTGAGATTCCACCAAGTGTCATTGGAAATGAACACTTTGGAACTCTTGACAGCTAGCGAAGAAGGCAATAATTTTACTTAATTTGTTTTTTAGGTTCACTCATTTAAAAGAACTAACAGTTCCATTGCTCTTGGCAAAATAGAACTGTGATTGCAGCTTTTCTATTCAGTGCACTGGAAATATCAGAGAATGTCTCCAACTGGGAGTGAGATACTGGCAGTATTTCCACATATTTTGTGATTATACATATTATTTTTCCCACCAACTTCTAATTGTCCAACCTTAATAAAAATTAAAAAAATATATAGCATATTCATCTAAATAATTGTCTCAAAGACTATGATACAAATTATTAATTAAACACATCCAGAATTTGATGAGTTACATTAATCAATGAATGTATAATGCAGTTAACTCCCAAAGAAATGAGATTTAACCATGTACATATTTCCAAAACTGCACAATTCTGGGCAAGGAAGTATTTGAGCATGAAAATAATTATACACAAGTTATACACAAATTCCTTTCTTTTCCTCAATTATCTACCCTATTCAACTAACATAGCTTAATAACTAAAGACCTAATTAAGTTTTTATAAAAGTGAATTTGAGAATTGAATTTTATTCACGCTGTATAAACCCCCAAATGCTGTAGATTTCAACTTGACGAGTGTTCTAGTAACTGAATTAACAGTGTTTTTTAAAGAAATTATTTTAAATTTTAGATTTTTTGTTGCAAAGCAAAAAATTCACTTTTCTAGAACTATTGCATATTCTTTTCAAAGAAAAGAAACTAAAAAGATGGAAGTCAAGTAGTTGAATAATGGGGAAGCAGCACTTATATAATGTATTCTTAATCTTATCTCTCAACCCTTAGCCACTTGGTAAAGAAGAATAATACTGGAAGACAATAAAAGAATCAGTAATAACACAGCTTTAATACAGTAGTAAGGTAATATAATGTAATTTCTTATTGTTAACCTTATATTTATATTTTTAAATGCTCTGTTCAGAAAGTTTATGTATCATGTGGTAGAAATTGTGTAAAATGTTTATTACAAAAACCAGGAGATAAACATACAAACTGACATCTGAGAGAACATGATATACAAATTATTCCCTGTTTTCTTAGGAAAATAACATTATGGATCTGATGAAATTGTGAACTGAAGTTGCCTATGAAGCTGCATCTGTACTAAAGATCCTGCAAACTGGGAAATCTTGGCTAGCTTGAACATTGTGATTGTGTATAGATAGAGTGTTGTCGATTCAAAGCCGAAATTCTCTTGGGATGTTTTAGGCCCTTTAGCAACCATTTACCTTAACTTTTGTATGTGACCTAACAACCCAGATGGCAAACTGTTCAAATAATACATAATTCTGAACTGTCTATGAAAGTCACATATGGAGGACAGCTGGGCCATCCCACAGACTTTGTAAACGCACACATTCATTGACCCATCAGTCTCTCTTTCAGGAGTTGTTTAGAAGAAATGCTCCACATATGAAGAATTTAATTAAAATAAGGAATAGTGAACCACTGGAATTAGATTTTCAACAAACAGGGAATTAAAGGGGATACACATATAGTGGGAAACAGTGAAATAAAGACTCCCCTAGGAAAATGTGGTCAGAGGCAATTTTTAGGGAAGTCATTATCTGATAATCAAATTCTCTATGTCTTTTTTATTAAAATGTATTTTTCAAGGACACTGATTGTGAAACTTCTTCATTTAAAAAAAAAATTGTATTGACATTGTCCTTACAAAATATAGGTTTATCTTCCATTATCTTCCACCCTTTGCTAATTCCAGGGTAGAAATCCCTGGGGCACCAAAGGAAAGGAAAATACAAATATTGGTGCCAGTGAAGTTCTTGATTAAGACATCTGTCCATGGCTAAGGCTTCATGTGTTTTTCCATCTTATCATGTCTCTTAAGAACAAAGAATTGAAGTACATGTTGTATATGCATATGTAAAGTGGATCTGGGTTGACAATGAATATTTTTAAAAAAATTTAATACTTCCATTCTCTTAATTCTCACATACATCCCTTGAGAAAGAGTACTGAGAAAACAAAAGGGAAACATTTAAGAAATTTCAAAGGTGCTTTGTTTAACCCTGCAAGAGATTCTTTCAAGGCCCTGGGAAGAGCTTTAGCAATATGCATAAATCCAAATATTTCATGAAAGTTGTAAAAGTAAGATATTATGATGGTACTCAGCAAAAAACATTGTTTCTATCTACTTCACCTTCCCCTTCCCCTCCATTGCACTTGCCTGTTTTCCTAAATAGGGCAGGAGGAGCCACATGCATTTGAGTATCTGGCTATGGGGAGTTGTGCTGGATGAGTTGGATTTGGACTTATATAGATAGTTCATAGTCCCTTCTCTAGATATTTAACTCAATATTAGCCTTATTCATTTACTTTTTTTGTTTTGCACTGATATCTTCCAAAGACTATACTCTTGCCCAGTGTGCTAACTTACCCAATTTCATGGTATAGAGATGCAAGGCCGAACACCAATACAGTAATATGAATCTGTCCTAAGGTGTTGGGTGTTGGAAGAAGTCCAGTATATAAGAAGTGGCTGCTAGAGGTGGAAGCACACCTCTGCAAAGCACTGTTTGCTAGGGAATTAGGGGCAGCATTAAGATGATGTGCCTAGACGGGCACGGTGGCGCATGCCTGTAACCCCAACACTTGGGAGGCTGAGGCAGGAGAATCGTGAGTTCATAGCCAGGCTCAGCAATTTAGCGAGGCCCTAAGCAACTCAGTGAGACCCTGTCTCTACATAAAATACAAAATAGGGTTGGGGATGTGGTTCAGCGGTGGAGTGCCCCTGGGTTCAATCCCCAGTACCAAAAAAAAAAGGATGTTGTGGGAAGAAGAAGGGGGTTTATATGCTAAGTTAGGCACAAGAGGTTCATGGTCAACCCAAACATACTTGGAGTTTCTCAAAAATTATTAACTTGTCAAGTATAATTTAAGAAACAGTCTGGGAATTAGTAACCACCACAAAATGCTAGGCTTTCTTAATGACTTTGGGTATCCTAAGGGATTTGGAAGTTAGCTATGGTCACTTGGTAGGACATGAGTACTGGGTGACATGACTACTGTCACCTGGGTGATATGACTACCGTAGTCATGTCATGTTGGAATTCTCATAAGGCACTAAAATAATTGAGTTGTAAAGTGAGGAGAGGGCAAGAGAGAGTTAGAACATGTTTTCAGCTTTCACAAATGTGGACAATTCTACAAATCTCTAGTCTTGAATATTAGGTAAATATTAACAAATGGAGTTTTCAACCTTCTGACATACCCTATACTTCCAACTCAATCAAGATTCTCATGCTAATTTTCATTGACCTTATCAAAATTTTTACATCATTAGCCGGGCGTGGTGGTGCACGCCTGTAATCCAAGCCACTCGGGAGGCTGAGCCAGGAGAATCACGAGTTCAAAGCCAGCCTCAGCAACTTAGCAAGGCCCTAAGCAACTCAGTGAGACCCTGTCTCTAAATAAAATACAAAATAGGGCCGGGGATGTGGTTCAGTGACTGAGTGCCCCTGGGTTCAATCCCCATTACCAAAAAAAAAAAAAAATTTTTTTACATCATTGATTTTGCTGGATTTTTTCTACCAATTATCCTCTATTTACATTTTATTCTTTGCTTAGAGTAGATTCCATGATTTCTCATTACAATCACTTTCTTGTAAATGTTCTAAATTTCTTTGCATTTCTCTCCTTCCATCATAAGTGTACGGCAAAACATAAACTCATGTTACAACTATTTAGCTTCTTTGCACCCACACCATTAGGTTAAGTATCATTAGGGGAGATCACACATATTTTCTAGTCTTTCTTTGGCGGTACAACCATTGGCCACAAATGGACAACCAATATAGCCAAGCAAGCCTTCCGTGATCTACCTTCCTTTCCTTTCTTTCTCCTTCCTCACTAATTAAATGACCAATAAATCTTCACTATAATAGACAACTGCAATGTAAAAAAATTATAAATGGAAGAACTGCTGAAATCTCAATGCCATGAATAGTCACTGTTTGATGGCCACACTTGAAGATATTTATGTTTTCACAAATATACACTTTTTCATAAATGGAATCATACTATTTAATGGTGACTTTCCTTTCCTATCCCATTCATCCTCTTATATCATCACTGAAACTGTTATCCCTGTCTCCCACCTCCGTAATGTCTTCTATGTGTATCTCAGTTCTATATGAATGATTATGTGTTTTTGAACATAGTCACTGTTTGACAAAATGGAATTATATCTACCATTCTCAGTGTGGCTTTTTCACTTAACCATACCTCATAGAAATTCTAAGTCAACTAGTATTTAATTTGCACATCCCAATTCATAAAATATTCTAACTGTATTATTTGTTCAGTCATTCTTCAATAGTAAATACTCAATTGTATTTAATCTTAACAACTATGGAAAATATTATTGTAAATATTTTTTATAAAAGTCTTGGATTGACAATATGATATGAAGTAGATTCCTGTATTCAGATTGTTTTCTAGTAAAACATTATGAGTATTTTGAAATTTTGCTACATCTACCCAAAATATCTTCTAAAATGGATGTGATTGTCATACTTAAAGAAGAAAATCTTTAGCTCTATTAGATATTTTGTTATGGCTTGGATGTGAGGTGTCCCCCAGAAGTGCACATGTGAGACAATATGAGAGGGTTCAGAGGGGAAATGATTGGATTGTGAGCACCTTAACCCCAATAGTGAGTTAATCAACTGATGTGATTAATTGAGTGGCAATTGAAGGCAGGTGGGTTGTGGCTGGAGGAGGTGGGGCATTGGAGGTGTGGCTTTGGGGTACGCATGTATCTGGTAAGTGGAGATCTCTCTCTCTCTGTGCTTCCTGATCATATTGAGCTGCTTCCGTCCACCTGATTTTTCTTCCATGATATTCAGCCTCTGAACCCTGAGGAAGGAGCCTGCTCTCTATGGATTAAGACCTTTGAAACTGTGAGCCCCCTAAATAAACTTTTCCTCCCCTAAAATTGTTCTAGTCAGATCTTTTAGTCACAACAGCAAAAAAGCAGACTAAAACATATTTATATAATGTTTTCCAGGTTAATAGTTGTACATTGTTATCTAATTGTAAGTTTAATTTCCATTCCATTGACTATTACTGCATTTGTGGGATTTTTGTTTTGTGTTGTTTTTTGTTTTTTGTCATTGTTTCATAACAAGGTTGTCAATATTAGCAAAAAATATAATCTTTAAAAAACTAAAAGTTCTAAAATCCAAGAGTCTTTCTAAAGAAGAACAAAGAATGAATCTTTCTAGGTATTGTTGCATGATTGCAGGATAGAACTGTGACTCTGGGGAAGGGCAGGAAGGAAGAAACAGATTAAAGGAACTGGGATGGAGTGAATGAGGCTAGGAAAATAAAGAAGGG
>JAJEJO010005555.1:26022-83454 GCA_020662805.1 Glaucomys volans
TAAAGGAACTGGGATGGAGTGAATGAGGCTAGGAAAATAAAGAAGGGAAACAAAGAGCTTCGGATCTGTTGCTCATCTGAAGTAAGCTACATGAACTGAAAGATAACTTGATAGGAAAAATAAATATATTGCATCATCTTTAAAATACTGGTTGTGCTTAAAGTTGGCCAATATTAATACTGTCTTCTTTCTCATAATACACTCTATCTGATGTGCCATCAGATATGGAAATAAATGAGAGCAGGATTGGCACAGGAAAACTCTGGGGACCAGTGAAGGTCAGGATAGGCTTTTGGCTCTAGCTTGACTTTCATAGTCTTCTTTTAGCAGAAATAATATTCATTTTACAGCTTAAACATATCCTCACTTCTTAGGCCTTTAGTATGCCAATAAAGCTAATAAAGAACAAGATTATTAATGATTGATTATATGATTCTTGTATTAAGATCAGATATGTCTAAATTTGCCAGTTTTCATTTTCATCAGAGAGCTATTCATCAGTTACACACAGAGACGAAAATATTTATAGGCCAATCCAAAGGAAACCTGGAATTTGCATTAAAATGCTCCAGGAAACTGTAGAAGTAGACCAGATGCAACAAGAATAATAAATCATTGAAAATTGTTGAAGTTCTATAATGAGTACACAGATATTCTTTGCAACATTTTTCCTTCTTTTGCATAATAAATGATAAATTTAAAAGGGAATAATGTACAGGGACAGAAGTTGAAGTCAGATCAAGATGTCTCTATTCCTCTCTCTGTGTCTTTTTAACACCCACATCTACACATGTATGTATGTATTTGTGTACATATAATGTATACATGTATTTATTTTTACCTCTACCCATTCTAAATAGGCTATGATAATTTTGACCTGTTTCAGGAGGGAAAAATATGTTTGTACATATTTTCAATTTTTAATACATGTCATGTTTAATCAGTCTGTTCCAAAGCAGAATTCTGCCCTTGGTGCCTAAACTTGCATTCCCTCTTGTGTGCTCACATTTGTAGAAATAATATTCTCCCCTTTATTTGACATTTTGATACTAAATTTTCACATTATGAATAAAGCAATCCATTGGGGAAAATTGAGCGGTGTTTCAGAAACAAGATTGTAAGTCCTCAGTAAGCTTTTTTCTCAACAGTCTTAAGTTGAAGAGGATTTAAGGATTTATTCTGCCTTTCAGCATTAGCTTCATAAATGCTTGCCCGCTCTTTTTATGAGCAAAGAAAGGAGTTCTTTAAGTGGATAACTCAGCACCCGGAGTGCCCTAGATTCTGCAAAACATTTCCAAGAAAGGTAACAATCTGTCCCTGAAGCTTCTTGGTTTAAGTTCAAACAATTCAAACAATTCATTCAGTTTTCTTTAGTTAATAAAAAGGGCAACTTCTGGGAATCTTTTGGTCTGGAACTACTTACTTTAAAGTTAAAAATAAAAAATAAATAACACTGTTGAAAACTTTAGAGGGAGGGTCTGTTACAGGGAATATATATTTAACATAAGAGTTATAAGTGATAAGCAAATAAAAACTGGGGCAAAATGAAACAGAACTTAGAAAGAAAACTCAGCAGCAATGCATTGGGTCAAGGTTGCTAAAGTACACAGCTCCCACAGAGGAAGGAAAAAGAGAGACTCAGGTGATGAGACCCTGAGAGAACTCTCTTCTCTAATCCATTTTTGTGTTATACTTTGAGAAGATTTGGCTTTGGTAAAACATTCTTCATTATTTTTGAAGTGACTAAAAAAACTGAATTCTTAAAAATAAAGTTCAAGAACTGTTTTCCTTCATGTTTCCCAATTAGCATGGATGACTCATGCTCTCAATAAAAATGGAGCCTTAAACTAAGTATTGGTTATTTTTACAGCAATTGATTTACATCAGCAGCAAACATAAATTACAGAGTTGCCAAACTTCTGTTAAAATACTATTGCTTCAACCTTGCCCTGAAGGATAAATTTTACTGTGAACCTATTTTCAGGTGAACAGGGGATTTAACAGTCAGATGATATTTAAAGAGCAAAATGAATACTTGCTTTGTCTAAATAAGGCACAGGTAGAATAAAAGTAATCAATATTTTATTTCTTAGCCAAATACTTTTTCTTTATTGATGCAGATTAATATAGTGATCAAAATAATTGTAATTTTTTATTAAAATAATAATAAATGAGAGAAGAAAATAAGTGTAAATATTTCTGTATCTCATAAAAATGTAAATTTTAGGTATGACTCAGTAATTATATTCATGTTCTAAGATCCTCTGAAAAACAAAATAATTAAAATATGTGATCCTAGAAATTTAAGAAGCCAATATGAAATTCATTTAAAATAATTCAATGAAATAATTATGAACCAAAAAATAAAATTAAAAATAGAAGAAAATTCTTGGGATATGTTTGGTTCTGTGTATTTAATGAGAGAGACCAGATCTATTTTTTTCTAAGTACTCTAGTGATTTCTTGACTAGATACAACAAAAGACAAGAAAAACTTCCAATTATCGGTGTAGAATGCCAGTCACACTTCAATTTTAATGTATCACACTAAGAAATATAATACACCAGCATAGCATCTGAAGATAAATGGCTATTTCTGTTTATTGAATTAAATCTCTGCCTTGGGGTAATTAACAGTTTTAAACTATGCAGGGTCTTATTTGAATACTAAGCTATATGTATTTCTTTTTTAATTTTTAATTTAGGTCCCTACATTCTCTATAAATCATTATCTGGGTTACTATTTAGTATTTTCTGTTTAACCTTCTTTCTGGAAAAGAATTAGTGTGAGATTCATAATATAATCATGTAACCCTAATTGGTGTGGATAAATTATACATCAGTTAAGCAATTTCTCAGTATCTGGAACTCATTTGATATAATTAGAATTCAATTATTTAATTGCTAATTGGAATTAAATCAAGTTATTCTGGTCTCAAGATAATATATAGTAAATACTTCACAGAATATAAAGTCATGCTTTTGATATTTATAATATAAAGGACATATTATAGAAGAATTATATGAGCCTGGATCAGGGAGAAAAAGGACAGATTGTAATAGACACCTCTAAATGATTAGCTTACACATCCAAGTGCTTGACACCCCATTCAAATCATTTACTTGGAAGTCGCTGCACATTTTGCCTGATCCTAGCATCATTCAAAACCATTTTAGAATCACCTTTCTTACTTTCCCTGCCACAAAAAGAAATTCAGACTCATTTTCTTAGAGTGATACCTTGTTTCTGATCAGAAGTAGTATTAGGCAGTTTAATCAGGCACATTATTCATCAGAATGGCATCCAATTTTTTTTCTTTTGACTATTTCAAAATTGAAATTCACCCTCAAGGAATGAATATTTGCCAAATTCTAGAATGTCATATATAACACGTAAAATATATTATATATAACATTCTATATATGTATATATGTATATATATATTGTGTGTGTGTGTGTGTGTGTGTGTGTATGTGTCTGTTTGTCTTAGGTTCTAATAATAGCAACTGGCACAAAAATTAAGAATGACTGTAGCATCTTTTTGTTATATGATTTCCCAGGTACTTAATTTGATCTTGAGTATAAGAAATTGGATCTACACATTAAAGAGTTTATTGAAATTTCAGATGTTATTTTATCCTCTTTAATATCACAAAACAGTACCCTATACATAGTAGATGATTGGAAAAAAGCAAGTACTTGTATTTGTTATAGACCAATATATGCTATGCCATTCCATTGCTTTGAAAGTGACATAATGAAGTACAGAAGACTGATTTGTTCATAGTCATCTAAAGTTGTGACTATTGTCTCTCTCTCATTTGTGCATGCACCTGGATATATGCTCATACATACATATATACATAAGGCTGTTACAGGGATCACTCCGTTACCATTGCTGAAACTCATCAATGGTGTACCAAATATACCTACAGGGCATTAATGACTTTGAACAAAATATGTGATCCAAATTGTTATCTAGTCATCTGAGTTTGCTTTAGAGAAAATGGTACTAAAAATATTTATTCTCCAGCCCTCATCCATTATACTGTCTAGAAGACTTATAAGAACTTACTTGACTATATGCTATAACATAATTATTTCCATTCTATAACTTCTGCTTATTGTAGATAGTACACCTGATTCAAATACATATTTTCTTGGTATGATATTTTGTGAGTGGATATTGTCAAATTTGATGGAATAAATACATTTAGATTAGATGTAGTAAAGTTATAATATCCTGAATTTCTGTACTTAAAAATATTAGAACTTGAGCCAAAGTAAAACTAAGACTTTATGTAGTATTACCAAAATAACTAATGGAAAAACGCAATTAACTCAAGCCTAATGTATAATACTGCAAAAAAGTTGAATCTTTTGTTACCAATTATTCTGCGTGTCATAATGATATTATATAATGTACTGTTTTATATATATAATATACATATATATTGGAAAGCTGACTTTATATTCTTAAAGTTATTTGTTGATGTTTAAACATAACTTTTTGTGGATAAAATGGTTATTTGGAACATTTCAGAGACTTTTCTCTTAAATTAAAAACTTCCGTGATGAAAAATTAAAACATTTTTCTGTAATTATAGCTCATAGTGTAAGGTGGTGGTAAGGCATTTTACCTTACATAAAGTTGCTCTAATGTCTTAATTTATATAATGTCACCATACAGCATAAACCTTATTTGCATAAAATGTAAAATATGCATGCAACTCTCATTTGAAGTTGTGAATGCTATAATATTTAATCATTCACTCAAAAGTTGCTCTGGAGCAGACAATGCCAGGTAGGATGCAAGTCTCTGTCCTCTGGGAATTCATGTTGTTAAGCTGACAGATGAAAACTTACAGCATGTTCATGCTCTGAATGTTAGGTGAGAGGAACCAGCATCCATCCAGGTGCTCATGCCATCTCCCTCAACTATTTTCTGTTCTTGCATCCATTAAATCTCCAGAATCTCTTTGTTTCTCTCCACAATCTCTTTGCTCTATATGTTCAATTCAGAAGCAAATTTGCTGTTAAACTAACACAGTTAAACTTTAGAGTTTCTAGTGTGCTTAGTATTTTCTAAGACCTCAGAATGGCATATAGAAAGATTGGGAGAAAAGCATTATTAACCGTTGTGTTAGACAGTTAATAAGAATATGTTCTTTTTCTAAAATTTCATGGTGTGGCATCTATCACTTTATAAAATAAAAAGATTTTATGGTTTGTTTTTCATTCTAAATGAATGTATGCTTTCATTCTTACTTTTGCATTAGGAATTTTGTGTTTCCACAGACTTATAACTTCTATAAGCTTCAGAGATCATAAAACTTGACTCCAATTGCTTAATAGCTCTTTTACTCAACCTTGCTTACTTTGAGTCTAGACTGAGAAATTTTTCCATCTGATTTTCTTTCCTTAAAGAATTGCTCATCTCTGTTCCCAATTTTTTCCATATTTTTTATTGATGCATTACAATTTCACATAATGGTGGGATTTGTCATTACATATTCATGAATGCACACAATATAACAATATAATTTGGCCAATATCATTCCCCAGTATTTCCATTTCCCTCCCCTCCTATTTTCCTGTTCCTTTTCCTCTACTCTATTGATCTCCCTTTGATTTTTGTGAGATTTAAACCCTCATAACTTTCTCTCACTTTTTCTTTTCTAGCTTTCACATATGATGATAGAGAAAGTATGTTTCTTGATTTTCTTTCTTTTGGACCAGGAATTGAACCCAGAGGTGCTTAACCACTGAGCCATATCCCCAGCCCTTTTTATTTAAGGCAGGGTTTCACTAAGTTGCTTAGGACCTCACTAAATTGCTGAGGTTTGTTTTGTACTTGTGATCTTCCTGCCTCAGCCTCTTGAGCCTCTGGGATTATAGGAGTGCACCACTGCACCTGGCATTCCTTGATTTTTGAGCTTGACTTATTTCACTTAATAAAATTTTCTCAAGGTCCATCTGCTTTCTTACAAATGATATATACATGTTACATTATGTATATTTACCACATTTTCTTTCATCATCCATTCAGAGATACCAAGACTGACTCCAAGGTTTGGCTATTATAAACTGTGTTGCTATAAACAAGGGTGTGCATGTATTGCCCTAGTATGATGCTTTGCTTCTTTAAGATAAATACCAAGAAGTGGAATAGCTAAGTCATATGATGGTTCCATGCCTAGTCTTTTCAGGAACTCCATATTGATTTTCATAGTGATTGTATTAATTTTAAATTCCACTAAAAGTGTAAAATTGTTCCTTTTTCTCTGCATCCTCTCCAACATTAATTTTATTGGTATTCTTGTTTGCTGCTATTCTGACTAGAATAAGATGAAATCTCAGTGGAGTTTTGATTCGCATTTCTCTAATTGCTTATAATGTTAAACTTTAAAAAAATTTTTTTTGGTCATTTGTATATCTTCTTTTAAGAAGTGTCTGTTTAGGTCATGTGCGCATTTATTAATTGAGGTTTTTTTAAATTTTTGGTGTCAAATATTTTGAGTTCTATACTTACTCTACATGTTAATTCTTTGTAAGAAGGGTAGCTAGCAAAAGTTTTCTTCCATTCTGTAGACTCTCTCTTCACGTTCTTAATTATTTCCTTTTGTTTTAGTCCATTTTTTACTGCTGTGACCAAAGACCTGACAAGAGGAAAGAAAAGGAAAAGTTTATTTGAGGGCCCACCAATTGAGAGATCTCAGTCCATGGAGAGTAGACTCCATTCTTCAGGGCTTAAAGTGAGATAAGACATCATGGTGGAAGACTTTGGCAGAGGAAATAACTGGAAGCATAGCACCAGGAAGAAGACACCCTCCTCACCATGAAAAATATAAACCCCAAAGGCTTGCCCACAGTGACCCACCTTCTCCAGTCACAGGTTACCTGCCTATGGTTACCACACAGTTAATCCCAATTAGGGGATTAATTCACTGATGATGTTAAGGTTCTCATAACCTAGTCATTTCACCTCTAAACTTCTTGCACTGTGTCACACGTGAACCTTTGGGGGACATCACATATCTAAACCATAATATCTGTGCTGTGGAGAAGCTTTCGAACTTGATGCTGATGTAGGGGAAATAGGCAATCAAAGCAGGAAAACATGGTGAGGGTCAATAAAGAAGGCAGATGTCAAGACCACCCTTTGAGATATGCTCCAGCATGACAAGCAACAACATTTGTTTCCCAAAAGGAACATAGATTCCATTCTCACAAAAAGACAATTATGCAACTCTGCCTGAGCTCAGCATAATAATTAAAATCTTAGGGATGAGTTACAAAAGGTCAGTTGACTTCCCCTCATGTGCCAAGAGACCCTTTTCACTCTTGCCCATCCCATACACCACACTGGGAGTTCTGAGCCTCTCAGTCTCCTTTTAATAAAACTCCTGCCTCTTGCTTACCTTGACATTCCTGGTGTTAATTCTTCAACTCTATGGAAGACAGACTGGATCCCAATTTCTGCTGATAATAATACCATCCCATTTACTAACTCTTTGCATTATTTTCTAGGGTTTAGGGGTCCTATTGAGCAAGTTGTTTTCCAAGATTATATGTTAAAACTGTTGATCTTATATTTTCTTCTAGGAGTTGCATAGTTTCTGATCTAATTCTTAGGTCTTTGATCCATTTTGAGTTGACTTTTGTGCAGTGTGAAAGAAAAGATTCTAATCTCATTCTACTAAATGTGGATAACCAGTTTTCCCATTTGTTAAAAAGCTGTCCTTTTTTTTTTTTTTTTTTTTTTTTTTTCAGGGAGAGGGACATGGGGCATTGAACTTAGGGGCACTTGAACACTGAGCCACATTCCCAGCCATATTTTGTATTTTATTTAGACACAGGATCTCATTGAATTGTTTAGTGTCTCACTTCCTTGCTGAGGCTGGCTTTGAACTCGAGATCCTCCTGTCTCAGCCTCCTGAGCTGTTGAGATTACAGGCATGGGCCACTGTGCCTGGCTGTCTTTTCTTGACTGTATGTTTTGCAACTTTGTCAAGAATATGATACAAATTTTTTACTGCAATTATAATATTGGTTCTAAATTGCATACCTGATAGTATGATTTCTTTATGCAGATTATAATGGTTTTCTATTGACCATAAGATGAACTAAAGGGCCATAATGTGTTTATGTGCATTAGAGTTTCCGATTGCTGCTTTAACAAATTATCAAAACTTAATGGCTTAAAAAAATAACTGTCTTACCCTACAATACTAGAGGTCAGAAGTTCTAAAATCAAGATGTTAGCATGGCTATACTCCTTCCAGTGGCTCTAGGTGAGAGTGTTCCCCTACCTTTTCCAGCCACTAGAGGCTGCTGGATTTCCCTAATTCATGTGACCTTCCTCCATCTTCAAATTCTCCTCCTTCTCCCTGACAGTTTTCCTTCTTTGATTTTGACTCTTTTGGTTCCCCTTTTAAATCCTTGTTTTCAAACTGAGCCCACCAAGATAATCCAGTATGTTCTGCCTAACTCAAGATCCTTAATCACAGCTCCTAAATCCCTTTTGCAATATAATTGAACATTCACAGGTCCTGGGATTAGGATGTGGATTAGAGCTACTATGTTGTCTAACATTTATGGCACACCTACCTTTTAGGCTAGTGCTTCTCTATCTTTTTATATATTTCATTATATACCTTCCCATCACACAATGCCAGAGCCTCCTGAATAATAGTGTAATCTAAGAAGTAATATTTTGGACCTGTTAGAATGTACTCAAGGTTGGTGCTTTATGTGTTCTCATTTAGTTTTTCTGACCCTATGGAAAGATGTTTTTGATGACTTTTACAGATGAGGACTTTGAGTTTTAGAGAAGTTAGAGGATTTACACATACAATATGAAGCACGTCTCAGAAACAAAACTTGGACCAGTGGTTCTGACCCACATTATTAACTGCTAACTGCTATTTTACTATTTTGCAATTTTTTCAAATGTTTTTCCTGACACTCCAGGCTGTGTCATAGTTCTACTTTCCTCCTCAACTCTCAGCCCTTTGTCCTCACTAAGGACTTGGTTCAACTGTCACCTCCCTCTATCCTTTTCAAAATTGGCTGACCTCTTCAGAATCTTTCATTTCCACTATTGTAAACCATTCCATTTCTACCACTCCCACTTACCATCTTTGAGCGTTTATGTATCTACATGGCTCCCTTTATCAGATCTCAAACTCTCTGAGAAAAGAGGTCATGTATTCAATGCTGCCCTTCCCAAAAACCTCTACTGTCACTAGAACATGCAAGGCACTTAGTAAATGTTTGTCAAGCAAACTAACCGAAGTGCAAGGTTATAGTGCAAGGGATAGTGGGAAGGAGTGATAAACTTTACTTATAAAGGTTAGGTCAGAAAGAACAGTTTATTTGAAAATCACAAGTATTTCAGCATGACTGGAACATAGTATAAAACGGGATGATTGTCTGAAAAGAGTTGGAGAGACAAGGCAGGGCCTGATCCCAGAAAGCTACCTAGAATCATAGAGCTGGTGCTTTCTCCAGAAGGCTATGGGAATAAAATTTCAGAAATTTTAATCATAAAATGGATAGTAAGTTTGTAGTCCAGTTGACTTCTTAAGTTTAATAATTGATTTCAAGACCATACTTATTTTCTCGCTTCAAATTCAGAGTGGTGGGATTAAAAAAAGTAAGGCAAATTGCAATTTTAGTCAGAATTTTCACCATGAAAGAGCTCAGTAACAGCACTTCCATTTGGTTAACTCCATGTTGCTCCAGGTTTTTAAGCAGGATGAGAGATTGAGATCCTGGCATTCTACAGACCTTGTCTCCCTTGGTTTAGAGGAGATGTATTTTTTTAAATCCTTACTAGCATGTCTGTCAAAGCAAATTCCCTGCTTTTAAGAAATGACCTAAATTTTGTGTTTTGGTAGTGAAACAAGCTCATAAATTAATCACAGAAGCCTAGTAAATGTTACATGACACATCATGAGTGGAAAAGGAGAGAGAGAATAATAACTTGGATTATTATAATCTATATGAGCTTGAAC
Organism: Glaucomys volans; assembly: GCA_020662805.1. NCBI lineage: Eukaryota > Metazoa > Chordata > Mammalia > Rodentia > Sciuridae > Glaucomys > Glaucomys volans. The sequence continues at coordinate 36,042 of JAJEJO010005555.1, forward strand.
ATAGGAAAATGAAAGTTAACAGGGCTTTTTCAGGAAGTAAAATGTGTCTTTAAGCAACTAGTTCAGCCAATGTCTCCCATGTGCAAAATTGGAAGCCTGAGCCACCAACTCCTATCTAGTAAAAATATGAGTAGGTATTATTTTTCCCCTTTCTGCCTGTTAAGAAATAGACACACAAGTAAGTTATTTTTAATATCAAAAAGTTGTGAAGCAGTGGAGTCAACATACTCTCTCAATTGTGCCTGCTTGTGAAACCTCTAGTCTTTTTTTGTTTGACCACACCTTCTATCTCATCCAAAAGAGATTGGTGCATATTTGCAATGTGCCAGCAGTGCATTTGGCTCTGTAGAACTACCCAATATCCATATATCCAATTTATCATTCCCACTGTTACATGTCATGGGCCTACTTTGTTAGTCTGGAAGTAGAAAGCAATATAGTTTCAAAGTTGATTCTTTAAAAACAATTTTCATAAATGATATGCAGATGTGTGGCAGAAATAAGGCTTCTGCATGTAGAGAAATCGGGGGAAGGTTGACAAGTACTATAATTAGCTGTTAAAACTTGACTGTCGTTGCAGATTTCAACAGATTTTAATTATGTAGAGAAACCCATATTCTTTAATGCCTGCAATGTGTCAAGTACCATGTTAGGCACTAGATAGGCAGTTGCAACCCAAAAACGATGACCTTGTCCTCAAAGAAAATGAATAATTTAATAAAGTATAGAATCATTTGGTAAGTGCCTTGAAAATGTAGTTTGGGGGCTTTTAACCTAATCTGGAATGGTCAGGGAAAATTTTCAGGTGGAAGAGAAGTTTAAGTTGACACAAAAAGAGTAAGTAAGAATTAATGAGATAGGATGGTTCTGCCAAAATGTAAATTATTGGCAGCTGGCCTCTACATCATTAAAGGATACAACTTCTAGGAATGAAACAGTAACATGAAGGGAAAGTAATGATCAGGCATTTCAAAGGTCCTGTCTCTCACAGTTTGCTATTGAATGTCAAGAAATAAAAAGCACTAGAAGTGTTGTAACAGGTATGATATTTCATAGTTACAACCATTCATTTAGCAGAGGTATAAAAATCAAAGTATTTTCCTTGCCTAATTTTGAGTATCTGTCAGATGACTTACTGTGTAGGTATTCAGGTAAATTCAATCCTATTCAGCAATTTTTCAGACTAATTCACAAATATTTATCCACTGTAGGAGCATCTAGAAAACATTTAAAGGTCCATCTCTGTGTCGCTGTTTTCTTCTTAGAGAGTCTTCACCCTTTTCTCCTTCACATCCTACATCTAAACTCACAGGATTTGGTCCCAGTATGTCAACTCCCAATAGTAGTGTTTAGCATAGAGAGTGTGTGATGGTGGTAAAAGAAGCAGCAGACTCTGTCTTTATCTAAATGTGAAGCTGTAATAAAGAATTGCCAGTTGGGTAAACTAAAACCAACATATTTATTTCTCAGGAGTCTGAGAAGGCCAGGATAAAGATGAAGGCACAACTGATGCCTGAGGAGGGCTGTTCTCTGCTTTCAAGATGGAAGCCTAACCCTAACTTTGACATCTCTGGGGATGATCACTGTTTCCTCATATGTCAAGAGATGGACAGGCAAGAGTCTCTTTAAAATATCTACAAGTCTCTTATAAAGGTGCCCACCCCATTCAGGATGTTGGAGCCATCATAATTTAATCATTACAAAGCTAGTCCTGGCTAGCTCATGCACTGAAGTCCCTACACTTGGATAAAATGGGTGCTAACCATGGTACACATTCTGTCCCCTTCAATCCTCCATGGGAAGAACATGTACACTCCTCTGAGTTGAGCTCCCTTTCCCATGTTGATGCTTCTTGGGGTGACTTGAGCCCATATCATAGCCAGCTTCCACAGTTCACTCTGAGTATTTGGGAAACATATATCTTCTGGTGCCACTCTTTGACTGATGGGACACTATGCATCTCTCCTTTCTACATGTTCCCTTCTATTCTCCTGGAGATAACTGTGAGACTTCCTCCTCTGAGTTACAGCTGGAAATTGCACACAGGTAGTCTCTTCATTGACATTTGCCCTTATCCTGCACAAAGAACTTTTTTGTTCCTTCCTCATACTTCTCCCAACTTGTCTTGGATACAGGGGCACCAATACCACATTCTCTACTCTGCCTTTCTTCACTTCTCTCAGTGTTCACTTCACATTTAACTCAGTACTTTTCAGACTTGGCACTATTGACATTCCTCATTGTGGAATCTGTCTTGTGTGCTAGGGGAAGTTTAGCAACATCTGTGGTCTCATTGCTAAATTTCCCCTAGCACACAAGACAGTAGATACTAGTAGAACCTCTTCAGCAAAAACAGTTCAAAATGTCTCCAGACATTGCAGAATGTCCAATGGCAGGCAAAATTGTGATACACCATGCCCATAAAAAGGTAGCAATTTTGTACACCCCTGAGCACGGAACATAAATTTTATTAAATAAATCCATTTTAAAATAATGTCACTCTCATGACTGTCACCTAAGTTTTAGTTTTCTTCTCTAGTTAAGGAAAACTATAAAGTTGATAAAACTTATTTTCTGGATTGTAGTAAACTCTTGCCCATTTTCCCACTCAGAAATCCCAAGTTTCCCAGGCTGAGAATCATAGATTTGCAGAGCAAACATTTCTCACTGGTTGGTAGTCCCATGCAACTAATTAATATCATATATGTAATCTGCCACAGTGGTTTGATCAAACATCTTAAAAGGGATCCTTGCCACAGAATTTAGTAATGAAAGCATTTCTAGCATTCTGAACAATATAATTGCTTACTTATTATTTTATATTTATGTAAATATATGAAACTCACTTTAAAAAAAGAGCTAAACAACAGCTGTATGGTGATCTCAAATAAATCTCATATCAGCTAGTCCTTCCTTTCCATTCTTCCATTCAGTGAGCATCAATTGTTTACAATTAAAACTCTGAGCTTCCATTATTGCTCCATGCTACTGATCTGTGACATCTTATCTCCTTAACTTTCTACTCTTGGCTCTCTCACTGTGACAGAGGCAGAATGATTCTGAGGAACAGGCCCATTGAACTCTTGGTCAGACTAAGAATGTGTTTGAATGTGATACACAATTCAGCAGGTGGATGTCCAGGAACCACATGTATCATTTCATCTGTCTTAAAGTCATTGTTTTTCATCTATTGCTATTTATTAATATTTTTACAATTAATTTATGATAAATTTGGGAATAAAGGAAAAAGCAATTTTCAAAGGGAATCTTTTAAGTTTAATGCAAGCTAATACATGATCAGTCAGCAATATTAAAAAAGAAAGGAGAACTGCCACTGTTTGTGAACATATACTAGTCCAGTTCATTTTAATGTCCCCACTATAAATATCTGGCTTTACCCATTATTATAAACAGGGATCTAAATCACTGCAGTCAGCTTTATATAGACAGAACATTTATAAGCATGAAAAAATTAGGCAATATCATGATTTTTAAACCAGGATTTTTCTGCCATGTTCTAAAAAACTTGCACTAACCTAAAAGCATAACTTTTGAAGTGTTTAATAAACCAAAGACAATTACTTCTTATAAAATTGTATTACAGGGTTAAGTTTTTAAAGGTGGTTCTACTATAAAATGGGAATAATTCAAACCATACTTAAAAATTGATAGAGGTTGAAGTTTATCTTTTGATACTTTGTTCATTTTAGAAATTCCAACACCTAGTACAATTTTAGGAGCATAGTAGGGACTTAACAAGTACACATTGAATCAATAAGGAATTATTAGAAGTATTACAGTATAATATCCCAGTTGAATAGCATAATGGGAAAGAAAGACCTTTGTTATAGCTTTGTAGTATGCCTACACTAATCAAGTGTTCAGTAAATGCTGTAGTCTAAGCACAGTGCATCAAGGAGAAGTTGAAGAGAAACCCCATGGAGAGATTAATCACTGCATGTGGTCAATTCCCAGTGAGTTCCACTTTCTGGTATTCTGGTATAGTTATGTGACCCACTCCCCTTGAGTGATGAGTGGACCTAAGAATTCAATTCTAATGAACAGATTATGGCATGGAAGGCCTCAAGACTGATATTAAGCTGTGAAAGACCATGACTTTCACCTTGTTCACACTCCCTCTGCTTGTTATTTCTTTGTTTGTAAGATGTTTATGGAGAGACCTATGAGGTGAACTAAGATTGGTCTTTGGTAACAGTCTATGAGGAAGGGGGGCCAGAGTTCAACAACCTTCACAGAATCCTGGTATCTAACACCTGCCTGACCTTGAAAGTGTTGCCCACCCCAGTAGAGCCTTGGGATGACCATGAATCCAGCCAACACCTTGAGGGCAGCCTGTGAGCAGCCTGAAGTCAGAGGGCAGTGGAAATCATACTCAAATCCCTGACCCACAGAAATTTTGTTGTTTTAAGTTGCTAATGTTTGGTGTAGTTTTTAAGAAGCAATATGTTTCAAAGAAAGTGACCCCAGAAAATAGTTCTTATTTTTGTCTAAAAGACCATTTTATTTCTGAGGTCAGTAAAAGAGCCGACTTAATCTACAGGGTGTGCTTTAAAAAAATTAATAACCAGTTTTTATTGTGGCAAGCAGTGAATTATAAGTTTATTTTTGTTGTTGTTGTTGTTTGTTTTGTTTTTTTGAGAAGTAATACTGGGGATTGAATCTAGGACCACTTTACCACTAAGCATTCCCAGCCCTTTTTCTTCTTTATATTATGACCCTATATTGTGATAAGGTCTTGCAAGTTGCTGAGAATAGCCTTGAACTTGCAATCTTCCTACCTCAGCCTCCTGGGTTGGTGGGATTACAGGTTACCATCAAGCCTGGCTAAGTTAATTTTTATCTAACTTCTTGCAGAGAGGTAGAGCAAGAGATACCAAACTCTAGGAATTAGAAAAGAATTAAGAGTGGTTAGAATAAATAAAAATAATAGTTGAATAGGGGATGAGTCAACAGCTTTAAAATGCAGTCCAGAAGAAAGGGGGATGCAAGTGGCTGGCCTTTGGATAATTTTGTTGGGCTTTTGTGACTGACAGCACTTTCAGTATACCATTGTGTGATTCCATGCAGGTACAAATATTATAAAAAATGTGCTTTTTATGCTCAAGGACAGTGTAGTACATTGGGCCATACACACATACTTTTCACTCTGAAACAATGTGATGAGTTCTACACAAGATGATTGCATCATATGTAACAGAAGAGAAGCATCAATGTCTTGGTGTGCTAGCCATGTCTTCTTAGAGGCAGATACAGGATACTATGAATTTTATTGGGGACTAATAACAGTGGAAGTAAAAGAAGAAGCAGGAATGACAGGAAGAAGCCTAAGACCAAGATGCAGAGCTGACAATGTGTCTTCCACCAGGGAGCTCCTAAGCAATGATTGGCCTTTGGAAGAGTCCTGCCTCAGAGTAAAAGTCTAGATTCTTATTGTCCTTCCATGCTCAGTCACTCACTGGGACCAGCGCTAGCCTCAGCTCAAATACCACAGGGGATCCTGAAGGACTGAATAGCTGGAAAACTTCCATTTGCAGTTGGTCATAAAGTTACTTTATGAAAGGAAATCTGATTCTTTGCAGTGGATAATTAAGAAAGGCTCTCCCAAACATTGGGTACTTGAAATGAGTACCCAATGGAATACTAGGAATGGAATGGAGGACTAGGAATGCATGAGGCAAAGGGACAGAGAACTGCGTGTTCAAAAGTTTAGAAAAGATGGAGAAACTAATCTTTATGGAAAAACAACCAGACTTGAGTGTAGAATGGCGGGTAGGTGCCAGATGTTAAAATTTATGTGTCCTGTATGATTCAAACTTTACCTTAAATGCTACAACAATATTGAAAGTTTAAGGATTTTTATCAGAAAATTAAATAAATTGATGTTTCTGGAAGATTATTGTCTTGAACCAATGTGAAAAAATTGTAGGTTGTTAAATTCACATACTATTTTACAAAGCCATAACACTGGTTCCACAAAAACATGATGGATGAACAGAATTGTAAGGACCTCATTCAAAGTGGGACTGATTATTGGATATACTGACTTCTAATGGTAGGTGACGCCTCTTGGTTGACCACTTTCAGTGTTCCAGAATGATAGTATATTTAGAAATTAAATTGGTTTCTGTCTAGTTCTTTCAATTTGCCTCACATTTTTGTTTGTTTTGTGTGTTTTTTGTTTTGTTTTGTTGGTACCAGGGATTGAACCCAGGGGTGCTTAACCACTGAATAACACACTCAGCCCTTTTTATTTTGAGAGAGGTTTTCACTAAGTTGCTTAGGGCCTCACTAAATTACAGAGGTTGGCTTTGAAGAGATCCTCCTATTTCAGCCTCCTGAACCACTGGAATGTGCCACAGAGCCTGGTCAATTTGCCTAACATTTAAGAATCTAGTAATTGGAAACCAAAGGGCTTCTAGACACTCTCATGCCTAAATTTCTGACCAGGGAAACTATAAGATAAATATGTGTGATTTTAAATACTATGTTTTAGGATGAATGTCACTCAATAATAGGTAACAAATACCTTTGCCCAATGATATTGGGTCCAAGAAGAGGAAAAAAATGTTTCCCATTAGGTAGAGAGAAGCGTGAAGAATTTAAATCTCAAACGTTTCAAGGTAAGAATATGGAGTGAACAGAAGCCCTAAGTAGATCAGACATGACAAACAGGTCACTCACTACGACTTGAATAGCCTGATCAGTGAGTAGCAGAATATGTCACTCATACAGTCAGTTATTCAGTGGTGGGAATCTACAGGCAGCCTGTGGCCACTTAGCTTATCAACCTAGTGCAGAGAGTGACTGTCTTTATGTAAAACTCACTTCTCTCTCTTCTTTCCTTCACTGCCTCCTTGATGCCCCACCACACACAAAAAAAGAAGGGACAATTTCAAGATCATTTCTGTCAGTTTTTTCACTGCTGTGACAAAAAGACCTGGTAAGTACAATTAGAGGAAGATAAGTTTATTTGGGGGCTAACAGTTGGAGGTCTTAGATGGCTAATGACTCCATTGCTGTGGTTTCTAGGTGAGGCAGAAGATCATGGCAGAAGGTTGTGGCGGAGAAGAGCAGCTCTGCATATGGAACCAAGAAACAGAGAGAGCTTCACTCACCATTGACAAACTATATACCCCAAAGGCAAGCCCTGAATATCACACCTCCTCCAGCCACACCCTGCCAGCCTACAGTTAAAAACAGTTAATCCCTATCAGGGGATTAATCCTCTGATTAGGTTAATGTTCTCACAACCCTGTCATTTCACCTCTAAACTGCATTGCATTCTCTCACATGTAAGCTTTGGGAACATCCCATCTAAACCATAACATTGCCATTAGAAAGATGTGACCAATTAGTCAATTGCAAAATACCATTTATCTCCAAAACTTTTCTCAAAATTCCCTATTTCTCTTTATTTCCACCACTACCCCACTAGCGCAAATTCCCACCCTCTCCTGTGTGAATGAACACTTCTAAGCAGATGCACTCTTTATCCCCGCTCTAATCTATTTCACATAAAAAGCTATAGAAAGGAAATTTTACATATCCAAATATGACTGATCATTTTCCTATTTTAAACCATTCAATGGCTTTCTGCTGCTTTTTGTAATAAAAATGGTCTTTAATTTGCACATGAGGCCTTACATATTTGACCTTTGCTTATCTTACTAGCTTTATCTAATATCACACCTTCAGTAGCTTCTGCTTACCTGAAGATTATCATGTCCCTATGTTATACAGTTTCTCTCAGTACTTTTCTTTGAACATTCGCTACCTATGTAATCAAATGTCATTTATTCAATGTTTTTTTTATTTCATCTATTATACAATTATTTCAAACATTAATTTTTTTTTCATTTATAAGAATTTAAGATTTGTGAGAGCAGAGATCTTCTCTATTTGGGTTGCTTTTGTATTTGTAGAGCTTAGTATAATTTTAGTGTATTACAGCTGCTAAATAAGGATTTGATCAAAGAATATATAGAACTGGGTTATATAAAATATCTTTTCTTTATTCCATATTACTCTAATGTTTTAGTCAGCATTTTTGCTGTTGTGACTCAAAGACCAGAGTAGTATTCCATTGTGTATATATACCACAGCTTCTTTATCCATTCATCCGTTGAAGGGCATTACGTTGGGTTCAACAATCTAGCTATTGTGAATTGAGCTGCTATAAACATTGATGTGGCTGCGTTACTGTAGTATGCTAATTTTAAGTCCTTTGGGTATAAACCAAGGATTAGGATAACTGGGTCAAAAGGTGGGTCCATTCCAAGTTTTCTGAGAAATCTCCACACTGCTTTCCAGAGTGGCTGTACCAATTTGCAACCACCAGCAATGTAAAAGTGTGCCTTTTCCCCCACATCCATGCCAACATCTATTATTGTTTGTGTTCTTGATAATAGCCGTTCTAATTGGAAATACACATGGAATACTACTCAGCCATAAAGAAGAATAATATTATGGCATTTGCAGATAAATGGATGGAACTGAAGATTATCATGCTAAGTGAAAAAAGCCAATCCCCAAAAAACAAAGGCTGCATGTTTTCCCTGATAAGTGGATGATGAAATATAATTGAATTGAGTGGTGGGGGAGTGAGAGAAGAATGGAGGAACTTTAGATTACGAAGAGGGAAATGAGAGGGGGAGGGGTGGGGTATGAAAAATGATGGAATGATACAGACATAATTACCCTATGCACATGTATGATTACATGAATGGTATGAATGTACATCATGCACAACCATAGAAATGAAAAGTTGTACCCAATTTGTGTACAATGAGTCTAAAGGAAATCTGTAAAAATTTTTTAAAAAAAGAACTGACCAGAACAACTGTAAAGGAAGAAAAGTTTATATAGTCAGCTCCATCACGGTGGAAGAGTATGGCAGAGGGAAGCAACTCACATGATGATCAGGAAGCAGAGAGAGACTCCACTGGCCAGATACAAATATACACCCTAAAGCCATATCCCCATGCCCCATCTCCTCCAGCCACAACCTACATGCCTCCAGTTACTACTCATTTAATCCCATCAGGGATTAATTTGACTAGTTTAAGGCTCTCACAACCTAATTATTTCCTCTCTACCCCCTTGCATTATTTCACACATGAACTTTTGGGGGACATCTCACATACAAACCACAACAACTAAGTGCTATTTGAATTGTCTAGTTTATAAAGCAAGGTTCTATTGAACAGTCTCAGTATCTCTTAACCAATAATTCACTCTGTTAATCCTCCTCCCTAGTCTGTCCAAACTCAGCCAGATTTACTTCACAAACTCTTTTTAATCCACCTCTTCTTTATCAATACTGACAGCCTGATAAAAAGCAGAAACCCTTTGCTGGGCCCTTGTGTTATGGTTTAGGTATCAGATGTACCTCAAAAGCTCATGTGTAAGACAACTCAAGATTTTTCAGAGGTGAAGTGATTAGATTGTAAGAGTTGTAACCTAATCAGCAGACTAATCCACTTATATGGATTGTTTGGGTGGTAACTATAGGCAAGTAGGGTATGGTTGGAGGAGCGGATCACTTGGGTGTGACTTTGGGGTTTATATTTTGCCCAAGGTGAGCAGAGCTGTTTTTCTCTACTTCCTGTTGCCCTGTCCTGAACCGCTTTGCTCTGCCATGATGTTCTGCCTCAACTTGGGCCCAGAGCTATGGAGTCAGTTGGCTATGGACTGAGACTTCTGAAACTATGAGCCAAAATACACTTTTCCTCCTCTAATTGTTCCTGTCATATCTTTCTGTTACAGCAACAAGAAAGCTGACTACAATACCCTGTGATACTGTTTTATTTTTGGTGCCAGGGATTGAACTCAGTGGTGCTTAGCCACTGAGAAACACTCTGAGACCATTTTTATTTTTTATTTTGAGACAGGATCTTGTTAAGTTGCGTAGGGCCTCACTAAATTGCTGAGACTGTTTTGAATTTGTGATCATCCTGCCTCAGCTTCCTGAGCTGCTGGTGTTACAGATGTGTGCCACCACAGAGGGCCCCTGTCATCCTTTGTAGTATTACAAAGAACATAATATATAAATTATTTCCTATATTTCCCATTTATACAAAAAATTGTAATATAATAAGTGCATTCAGTTAAATATACCTAAATTTACAATTTAATAGCTTTAGTATAATAACACCATGGTAGAAACTGTATTGGTTTTAATCATGATTTTACAGGTAAGAAAATTGAGATAGATGATTCTCTCTGGGCCACAAAGCTTAGAAAAGAAAATTACCATTGGACTTGAACATAATAAGGCCTTTTGATCATATAGGATAGTGGAACCAGTGGGACCAGACTTAATAGTCTGCCTCCGAATTCTGTTCTTCAATGCAAATTGTACATGTTTCCGATTTCAAAGCACATCATTTCTGCTGCCTCTCTCAATTTTCTTCTTCACAAATATGGCATCATCCTCTTTCTAAAACACCAAAGAAACTATGCTACACTCCTTTCCCCTGTCCCTTCCACCATTGACAATGGAATAAAAGTTTAGTTCTTTAGTATGACATATAGAACTTTCCTTATTCTTGAGACTTTCAAATTACCCTCCGCATCTCTTGTGACTCTTGGTTTTCATTCTGCCCTCTAGTCATACAGGTTCTTCTGGAGACCTACACATACTACATCCTACACATACTACATCCTTTCAGACCTCTGTGTATTTGCTTAGGCAATATTGTTCCTCAGAAAAATCTTCACAATTCTGAGGTTGGATATACTTTAGTCATCATTCATGATTTAGTTCAGATACTGCCCTGTGGAGGTGATTTTTCATAAATTACACAATTAGATATATTTCCTCTATAATTCCATTATCTTATTTTCTCCATTTATTTTGAAGGCAATTTTTTGTTGTTGTTGTTCTTTTTGTTTGTTTGATTTTTTGCTTATGGGTTAGTCTTCCCTATAAATTGTGGGGAGAACTTTATCCTATATTTTGATATCAAATGGCAATCAGTGATTGACACATGGCAGGCACTCAAAAATGTTTATCAAAGAGCTCTAAGAGGTGACGGGTAGGAAGCAGAGAAAGAACAGAATGATATTGATTTAGACAAAATACTATAATAGACATTTCTAACTTGTCATTTCATCTAATACCTATATAAAACAGTATCACCTAACAGGAATTCACTTTTATTTTACAGATAAGGAAACAAATATTCATTGAAATTAAACAACTTGTTCAAGTTCAAAGTATTAGTGCAATTCAAATTCTGCAATACAAACCACAACCTATATCATACATATTCCTGAATATTATGAGTTGTTATGGTTTGGATATGTAGTATCCCCTAAAAGCTCATGTGTGAGACAATGCAAAAATGTTCAGAGCTAGAATTATTACATTAGGAGATGTAAATTAATCAGTAGATTGATCCACATTAATGGATTAACAGGGAAGTAGGGTGGGACTGATAGAGGTAAGTCAGTGGAGCTATGTCTTTGGGGTTTATATTTTGTGGAGCAGAATTTATATTTTGTCTCTGCTTCCTGCTGATCATGTCCTTTGCTGCTTTCTTCTGACATCCCCTTCTACCATGATGATGTACCTCACTTTGGCCTAGAACAATGGACCAAACATCTGAAACCTGAGCTATGGTTATTAAACTGATATTTGAACCAAAATCAACTTTTCTTTCTCTAAGTTGTTGTTATCATATCTTTTGGTAACAGAGATCAAAAACTGACTAGAACAAATTGGTACCAAGTGGTGGGATCATTGTTGCGACTAACTTGATCATGTGATTCAGAAGCAATTGGAACTGGTTTGTGTGAAGAACCTGGAACAGTTTGGAGATGCAGGTTGGAGAAGCCCTATAGGGCTGTAAACAGAGCTTAACTGATGATTTTGGTGGGAACACAGAAGACAAGAATGTCAATATTACTGTGGATAGTAAAGATTGGATTTATGAGGTTCCAGAGAGGAAGGAGGATTCTTTGGAAATTAGACTAGAGGCCATTTGTGTTACATCCAGGCAAAGAAGTTGACTTTATTTTGTCTATGCCCTGAGACTATCTTTGAGGCCTCATTTAAAGATGATGGATCAATTAATTTGGCAGTGGAAATATTAAAGCTGCACAGCATTCAGGCAGTGCATGGCTATTGTTGGTGGCTTTTAGTCAGGCTTATTGCGATAATTAGGAACAAAATTCATAACAGGAAGACTTAAAATACTTGCAATTTGGCCAAAAAGTGTATGTAAAATTGGGGTCAAGGAAGGTATGCTTGTTGGAGAGTTGCCAACAAATTTTCATGGACAATAGAAAAGATGACTTAGGGGCATCTCGGGAAGACCACACATGGCAGGTTCAAGGGTGTAAGGTAGAAATTTCTTGGAGAAGATATGATAGGGATACCTTTCTTGCATAGGGAGCCTCAATACGTTGTTTCACTCTGCTCAGCGACCCAAGCACTTAAAGACTGCTGCAGCTGTGGTCCCAGGAGGCCTGCATACTGCTCAAGATGGCAGAAACCATGCATTGCCCATTTGGCATTGATTCTGAAGGAGTGCAGGATACTGGTATTAGGAAATCATGGAATATTCCACTGATATTTCAAAGAAGACCTGAGAGGCCAGGCAAAGTGTAACAGGGTGAGAATCCCTGTGGATGGTCCCTGAGAGAGTGATGTGAGAAGGTCAAAGCTGCAGTGAAGACCCTTGATATTATGAGATGCCAGTAAGATGGAATGTCTGCTGGGAAGGTGGTGAAATCAAGTAGATACAAGCCAAGAGACAGGCCACATGGACTGCAACCAGCAAGGCTGTAGGGCACAGCCCCATGGAGAAGACACCCTGATGCTATGTCTCCCAGATGCCAGACATGGAGCTACAGGACTTGTTTGCCCTGCTGGGTCTTGGTCTTTCTTTAGTCCCATACCTTCTCCCTATGATCCCATTTCTTCCTTTTGGAATGGATATGTTTATTCTGTGCTTTATATATTAGATATGTAACTTGCTTTTGATCTTTAAAGAGGTTCACAGTCAAGAGTTTGCCTTGAGCCTCAGGTGATATTTTGGACTTAGACTTTGGACAATATTGGAACTATTAAGACTAAGGGAACTCTTGGCTATTAACTGAATGTATTTTGCATTGTTTTATGGGCATGAGATTTTGGGAGCCAAGGACAGAATGTGATTGTTTTAATATGTAGTATCCCCCAAAATCTCAAGTGTGAGACAATGCAAAAATGTTTAGAGGAGAAACAATTAGATTATGAGAGTTGTAACTTAGTCAGTGGATTATTCACTTAAATGGATTAACTGAGTAGTCATTGTAGGTAAGTAGGATGTGCCTGGAGGAATTAAGACACTGGGGGCATGGCTTTGAGGTTTATATTTTCTTTCTGGTGGAGCTGAACTTTCTCAATGCTTCCTGACTAGCACGTTTTGAGCTTCTTCCTTCTGCCACACCCTTCTGCCATAATGTTCTGCCTCACATTTAGCCCAGAAAAATGGACTCAGGTGACTCTTGACTGAATCTCTGATAGTGTTTAAGTCTCTACAATTACCAGATAATGTTTTGTTAATGGGGATATAAAATAAAAGTAAATAAAAAGAAATTTCTGCCTACCCAAAGTTTATAGTCAAGATGGAAAAGAAGATAACAAGTTAGTAAATTCATGAAACAATTTTCTTGGTTAATAAATGCTCTACAGAAAGGTGATGTGTGAATGGAGGTAGGGAATGAAGGGATAAGTGAAAGGATCTCATTTGTAAATCGGGTGTTAAGGAAGGACTCACTGTAATAATATTTCAATTGAGACTGGCAAGAAATATTGTGGGGTGTTGGCACCTATACAGCCAGGATGTTAATGTTGCAGAAATGGAGAAGGTTAGGGGATGTAACTGAAAGGTGAGGTCAGAGAAGTATAGCCTGGAGTTGGTGGTGCAGACAGGATAGACAGTGAATGGCATTCCAAGGACTTTGGCTTTCTATCTTTTGAGTTGGAAAATTATTGAATTAAGAAATCTGATATTTTTTGAAAGTATTGTTGTGACTGGTGTCCTGAGATGGAATACAAAAATAAGACCAAAAGGAAGGGTTCAATTAAAAGATATTTTAATAGTGCATATCAGAACATGAAGTGGCTAAAATCAGGTGGTAATAAAGTGAGAAAACACAAAGAATTTGCAATGGAGTGGATGCAGAATGTGAGAATATAAGTCAAACACAAAATATCATCTCTCTACACAAAACCAACAAGATGAAATAAAAAGTAAAAACATTTAATGCATTATATCTCTGCTCATTTATCATGAAATAACTTGATATTTCTAAAGTATTTGAAGAGAAGATGATATTATGTTTTAATTAAGTGGTCAAAAATTGATGTTGCAAAGAAATTTCAAAAGTATGCTATTTCAGAGTATTTAAAATGGCTATCACATTCTTTCTGTCTTTATTTTATTACTTGTGTTGGTTCTGATTGCAACTAGTGAAAATGCAGACTGTCTCTAGGAAATTTGTGAGCAGGAAGGCTTTTTCAAATTTTAATCCAGTGTCAATGAGACATCAAATGACTAACAGCATGAAGTAATCATAATGCCTCTGCTGTTCTAAAGAGACTGAAGCTACATTCATAGCCTATGAAAGGCAGGACATGTCATGTTTATTGCTGGAGAAAACCTTGAGCTCTTTTCATCCACTGTGCATATATAAAATTAGAGTTTTAACTGAGGCTGTTGAGCAGTGATATAAAAAATAATCAAGGGCACTACCATTTTCTGAGATGTAAGTGTCTTTGTGTGGCTGTAAAAATGATATAATAAAGCAATCCAATGTGAAACCAGAGAAGAAAAAAGAATGGAAAGCACAGTGAATGTAGTAGTAAGAAAGTGTCACCGAGATCACAGAGGTAGAGAAAATAAGTTTTTTTTTCAGGTGTTGTGAACACCTGAAAAAGAACTCAAATAGACCAACAGTCAATGGCAATGCTTCTTGGTTATGCTTATTAGGTGATTCTAGTTTAGATTCCAGCTGAGCTGAAGGCATCACATGGGAAGAAATGTCAGCAGAATATAATACTATTGATCTGACATTTACTCATGAAATTATCTTCCAACAATCTTTGCTGAGGCATCCTATTACTACTTTTATTTTCTCCACAATGCACAGAAAATAAGCTTGGTTCTATCAGTAGATATACTATAGGAATCCAGCACAAACATACTCTGCTTTTTTTAACTCTCCTATACACATTAAATTGGGGAAGGTGGCAGGAAGGATGATGACTATAAATAGAATTGATTAGTTCTCAGGAGAGAAAAGAAGTGAAATAGGGTAAATAATAATAAATATAATTCTCTCAGCCTGGTAGTCAACATCTGTCAATATATAAAATGTATTTGAAAGTTTAATGACAGATACCAGTACTGGATCTTCATTTGTTAAATAATGTAAAAGAATCAGTGTTTAAAGTAACAAGTCAGGGAAAATCAAGATGCAACAATTCAAAAACTACACTAATAGTTCAGGGAATCCTGCCTTATCAAATACTAATTTTTGGAGAATGTAAGTAAATAGAATGTATGCATGATTGATGGAAAGATTTTGGGAACTGCTTTTCATTTTAAACTTGATGACTGCTTTTCTACCTATGCAAGAAAACAAGAAAGATGGATGGAACACTCCATCCACTCAGATTGCTGAAATAAATGAAGCAGATTAATGAAAGCAGGTAAGGCAAATATCATCAAGCATGGCTTTGGGATGAAGTAGAAGTGATCAGCATCCTTCTTTATTTTACTTTTGTTCCTTTTTCTTTAATTCAGTACTCCCCACACTGGTGGACCCAAGGAACAACACATTCTTGCTAAAATGCCATCATTTTGGAGATCATATTTACAAAGGAATGGAGAACAGATTAAAGCCAAAAACCAAGTAAATGATTTTAGCTTATTCAGATCTGCCAAATTTCAATAAAAATTCCCACCTACTCAGCTCTATCATTATTAAGCTCTGAATTACCCCTAGAGAATGATCAACAACTTTAATAATATTTCTCTTGTAAATCAAGGTATGAGTAGTAAAATGATTTTAGATTTAGATTATCACCCATGGAATTTGAATAGAGTCACACTTTAAGTAACGTCTGAAGAGGTGTATCTACTTCAACCTCAAATATGAAGATGGCATTTCCATTCTTTCCTCTCTGTAGAACAACTATTGGGGATCAACAAATAACTGCTAATAAGCTTACATTGCTTTCTGGTATGTCTTTTTGTCAACACAATTCAGCATTTAGAGATAGGATCTTCCAAATCCTCCTTGGTTTCTATGTTGTAAGTATACAGAATTTCTACTTTGATTTCATAAACTCTGGAGATAATAAAAGATGAAAAGCTGGATGAACACACACCTAGATTCAGCAAGGAAATATCATTAAGAAAGTTTACTCTAGAGGTGAGAAAAAAAGGAGACACTTGTTATACCTAGGATCACAAGCAGTTCAGAATAGAGGAGGTGATGGCCCTGGGGTTATGGCACATGGTAATGTTCTGAGTAGGTGTTGATGTATTTTTAACTGTGGGGGGAAAAGCAGACTGATTTACTTCATTTGGAGCTAGAAACTAGCCCTGGCAGGTGTTTTACTGCATTAAGCATATGGACCTCAAAATGTCGATGATACCCCTACTGCTTTCATTTTTTAAGTCAGCCTATTAATAACACCTGACAGCTGGGTCAAAAGCATATGCTATTTAGCCTTATTGTGACATTTTGACTCATCAGGACACCACCAGTGATTATTCAACCTTGAGAATTGTGATCCTGTGTCTTTTTAAATTATGACTGTTCAACAGAGTTAACAACCTATAAATTCCAGCCAGAAAACTTTATATAGTTGTCTATATACTATAACTGAATTTACTGGCCCAAGTGGTTACATTCTTTTATGTGTAAAGCAAAATCAGCCTTTAGTGTAAATGAAGTGAATGAATCTATAATGTTATGACTTAAGGGACACAGCCATGGAATGCTTTTCAATACAAATACCTGCAATAAGAGTAACACCCCAATTACAATCTGTTAGTTCTTAAGCAGAAGATCTGCACAACCAGCTTAAGTAAGCACAAAAGTAGTTTAAGGTAGAGCTCATGTAAGAAAATGAACAATAAAAAATAGAGAATCTACAATAAGGATGGTTGGTACTAATGATAACATCTAAAACTTATCCAGGGCTTACTGAGTGAATTATTTTATGCACTGCACATTCATGGATCCATTTACTCTTCACAAACAAAGGATACTAACTACTAAATATTAAATGTATAACAGTCAATTGTTAAAGATCAGGACTGACACAAGAATCAAACACCTGGGTTATAGAACCAAGAAAAACACCCAAAGTCAACATTCATCTTTTAGAATCAATCTTGAAATAGGAAAGCTCAGAAAAAGACAAGACCACTTGGTGCATGAGCATGCATACATTCCTCTGCTTATGAACAAATAACCCAAAGCTCTATTTGTAGGACTTCAGAGAACCCAAATACAGTCAAAATCTCACTCAAGACAAAGTAAAAACTAGTCCTAGGTTCTATTTGTTTATTTATTGTTCTTTTTTCTCAGTTTCCTCTAAATGAAGCAAGATTATTTGATGATAATGAGCTCTGCTCTGAGTGGGCAAGAGTAGGACCAGCGAAATTTGATGCTGGGGTTAATATTTATATTTGATCATATCATTAATAGCTGTTGGCATGAATCTGCCACACACATTTCAGACATTCCTTACCTGATAGGATGCAAGATATGAATATAAGAGTTTCCTAGTATAGGAATAAGAGCAATAAAATATATTTTTATGATGACTTTTTCTTTTTTTTTGTGGTACTGGGGATTGAATTCAGGGGTGCAGTAGTGTACACCTGTAATCCAGCAGCTTGGGGGGCTGAGGCATGAGAATCACCAGTTCAAAGCCAGCCTCAGTAAAAGCAAAGTGCTGAGCAACTCAGACCCTGTCTCTAAATAAAATTCAAAATAGGGCTAGGGAAGTGGCTCAGTGATCAAGGACTGGGATTACAGACATGCACCACCACAACCGGCCATGATGATATTTTTATGCCCAGGTCACACCTCCTGCCAGAATATCTCCTGAAGGTGTTTATGAAACTGGTTTTGATAACTACAGACTCTTGGAGCACCTTGACCACTGAAGAGGAGGCATAAAGCCAGCAGCACTGAAGTTATGAATATTAGGGAAGAAAAACAATACCTGTATATTTTTTGGAATGTGAAGTTCAGGGTCCACAGCAATTAGTTTAGGCCTAAAATTACAACTATAAATCAAGGCAGAAGAGCATCAAGGATTCCATTGTAAAAAGTGTGTCTTTCATTTGTTTAGGAAAATACTAGGGACCACCCTTTCTCAAGCAACACAGCAGTTCACTGAAACTCAGAGTTTTTTCACATGACTCTGTGTACATGTGTATTTCTTTAGTGGAGTTGGGAACCAAAAATAGTGCTGATATCCAATCCCTATTTCCCCAAATTAATTAATAGTTCATTATCAGATTGGTCAGAGAAAGTTTTGCTAACTTTCCATTTATATAAGTGAGTAGGCGAGAAAATATGTCATTTACCTTAATCACTTTAGTACACACCAAATTTTTGAACTTGTAATTGAGACTTTGGACTCATCAGTGAAAGAACATAATCTAAAAATCATTTAAAACGAACAAAAAAGCATTACCATATGTCACACAGTGATCCTCACAGATATACATTGTCCTTGTTTTCAGCTGTTTTTTTTTTTTTTTTTTTATTCTTTATAAAACAGGCAGCCTGTTCAGTCAGGCAGCCTTTATGTTACCAATAGAATCTACTTTCCATGCAGTGAAACTGACTTAAAATGAATGTATCTTGGGCAGAAATGTGCTTCTGTTGATAGGTTTTGAGTACTCAAGGAAAAAAATAAAAGTACTCTCCTAAAAGTGAATAATTCCTAGGGATGCAAAATCTGAAGTACCATGTAACCTTATTAGCAACATTTTTTTTTCTTTCCCTCTGGCAATTGAAAAAATATAGTGCACCCCCTTTCCTGAACCAGAGAAGCTATACAGTAATTATTTCTTACTTCACACTAATTTGTATTTTACCTGTCTCTATTTTTCCAAGTTGAGAAATCATGCACTTAAATATTTGAACCAAGGATGATATTTGAACTGATTTTAATCACTGACATTATTTTCTCTAAAACTTAAAAACCATAAATGTTTTCTTACTCTACATTGCAAAATGACTGAGGTCGTGTAACATTTTCTCATGTAAATATTTAAAAAAATGAAATGCTAATGAGAAAAGCACATATCTAAGTACCTTATACTTTATGTTTCCAGTTTTGCCTTTTATAGAAGATGAGACACAAGGATCTGACAGTAGTTACTGTTTCGGTTACGAAAAATGCACAATAAGGAAAAAATAGATCAGTAAGAGAAATGTTAGGCTCTACTATATGGGAGAAGCCTATAAGAGTTCCACAATGGATTAATAATAGCATTGTCAAAGTAGGATTTATCAGTGTAGTAATTGTCAATAGCATCACCACTGAAGATTTAAAAATCTACACATATACCCTTCTTTTCTTCTATTCTGCTATGAATTTCTGGAAGGAGAGGCAGATCCTTTCAGCAACCATTCCTGCAATGTGTCCCATTTCTTTAATATGTTCGATCACTAAACACATGATAGAAATTATCTTATTTTCTTTTTAAGATATGTTTTAGTTGTAGATGGACACAATGCCTTTATTTTGTTTATTTTTATGTGGTGCCTGGGATCGAACCCAGTGCCTCACGTGAGCTAGACAAGTGCTCTACCACTGAGCCACAACCCCAGTCCCAAATTATCTTGTTTTCCAAGAAAAATTGAAGATGTATCAAGGCACATTTCCCTCAGCAAGTCCATAAAGGCTGGCAGAGTTATCCATCTGCAGCGCTCACTGTCCAGAATGTGAAGGAAGGAGTCCAAAGCTACCACCTGCACCCACTCTGGGGTCCTCGCACAGCCTCCCAAGCTCCTGTTTCAAGTGTTAGCTGGGAATCAGTTATTTCAGAAAAGGAGAATGTTCCTGAGGGAAAGGCTAGAGAGTAAGATGCTAGCAGTGTTCATCAAATCTCTGAAATCCACAGAATCGACAGCTTTCAAAAAAGCATTTAAAAGTGCATGTCAGGTGAAAGTCACCAGCTACGTGGCCTATGAATGAGTCACTGGCATGTGAGCCTGAGCAGGTCAAACGCTGTCCCAGGGATGGACAGCAGGAGGAAGCTGTTGTCCTCACACCATTCAGTGTTCTCTTTGAATCTCAGATCCCACGACCTTCTGATTTTAAATTAAATTAGTCCAAATTCTCAAGATGAGCTTTCCTTGAGTTTATTTTTACCTGGAGAAGAATCATTTCATAGGGAACCTTCTGCTTCGGGACCCATCTTCCTTGCTCAAGCCTCTGTTCCTCCAAAGGCTTAGTCCTGCAAAAGCGGGACCCTAGCTCTTCTCCTCTACCACCCTGCCTCTAGCACCAAGGCTGGGCCTCAGTAAAAACATCTTCAGATGAAAGAGAGAGTGAATGTGTGAGAATTAGTAGCTCACCTTCTTTTCAGATTGTCCTTCAATGCACATAATGTGAAATTTACCATCTTACTTCTTTTTGGTATATAGTTCAGGGCTATTAAGCACCTTCCCATTGTGAAGATTAGAGAAATCTGTGGTCCTGGACAGTCCTGTTGAAATAACAAATTCACCACTTACATTAAGTAAATATTTTTTTTTTGTTAAAGAAAACACCAAAGTGCAAGTGAAATACCCATAAATAAAATCAGATGTTTTCATCTAAAAAAAATGCATATCATGCTATAGGTTATGTTGCTGTCCACATCCATTTCCCTTTGGAAGATAATAAAGACTGAACCTATACTGAATTGATATGCTTTAAGTTATTTATATTTTATGCTCCCAGCTTTGCCTTTTATAGGAGGTTGAACACAAGGATCAGGCAGAAAATACTCTCTTGAGTACAAATCATAAATTTTGTTTTCAAGCATTATCCTATTTCCTGGAGCACCAGAGTGGAGTGAGCTCATGATTGCCTGACCTCCCAATGCTTAATATCTAACTTAGAGTACTGATCATCAAAACATGGCCTATAGTTCTGATTTGGGCTTTAACATTCAGTGGCTGAGATTATAGGCAAATCTCTTAATTTTTCTTAAATATAGTTCTGTAGTAAAATGGTAAAAGTAATGTAATTTCTCAGGTTTTTTTCTGATAAATAAAAATAAAATGTTAAGATATTTAGCACAATTTCTGATGCAAGATAGATGTTTGATGAAGCAGTAAGTATAGTTATTATTATCATCACTCTCAATCCAATATCTCAATCTGTCCTCCCATGACATACTTGTTTTGTACCTCTATTTACTCCTCTTTCATTCAAACACCTTTATGATCTTAATTCTTCTCCTCTCACTTTGATTTTTTTTTCTGTTTCCAATCTTAATCCAGTTAACTTCTAGATGTTTTCAGCTTTTAGCTCAGTCTTCACTTCTGAGCCATCTTTTCTGACTCCTTGAACTGGATTCGATTCTTATTTGTTTTCAAAGGATCATATATATTGTTTTGCTTCAGTCAAAATCTGTGTTTATTTTGTCTATTTCACCCAAATGATATTAAACTTCATGAAAGTAAGAACATGTATTTTTTTGCTCCCTATTTTTTTTCCTGATAGCTGGAGCACTGCTTGCTCATAGGAAGAGTTCCACAAATATATTTGGAATAAAAAAATTGAACAAATAAATGCTGTAACTTTGCAGACCAATTTTTAATCATTTTAAGAAAAACTCTACTCACTAAAACTATCATGATCACTTGCACTACATTTCTTACATCATCTGGATCATTTTTATAAATGTCTTTAGGATAATTTTCAAATTCCTCCATGATACCAGCATAATAGGGTTCCATTGGAAACCTTCAGTGTTCATTTGTTCACTCCTTTGATTTTGATTTAAAATGAGTCAGAAATAACCATAATGAGATATCATTTCACCCCAGTTAGAATGGCTATTATCAAAAGGACAAAAAATAACAAGTTCTGGTGAGGATGTAGAGAAAAGAGAATCCTTGCACAGTTTTTTGGGAATATAAATTGGTACAGCTCTTGTGGAAAACAGTATGGAGGTTCTTCAAAAATTTTAAAATAGACATGATTCATTAATTCCACTACTAGGTATATTTCCAAAGAAGATTAAATAAGTATGTCAGGGGAAAGACCTCTTCATGCCCATGTTTATTATAGCACTATTCATAGTAGCTAAGAAATTAAAACCTAAGTGTGCATCAAATGAATAAAGAAAGTGAGGCACATATTCACAATGGAATACCATTTGTGCATTAAAAGCTAGAATCCTGTCATTTGTGACTAAATGGATGAAGTCTGATGTAATTATTTTATGTGAAATGAGCTAGGCAAGAAAGATAAGGATTGCAAGATCTCACTGATATGAGAATCTAGAAAAATTGACCTCATGGAAATTGAATTAGAATCATAGTTACTGCCTGAGGCTGAGGAGAGGGAAGGGTGGGAGAAAGTTAAGTAGTGGGTAGTAAGTTATAGTTAGGTCGGAGAATGAAATTCTGTTTGCTATTGCTTGGGGGAGTGACTGTGGATAATGATAATGTACTCTATATTCTTTTAAAATTCTAGAAGAAAGGATTTTAAATGGCTTAATCATAAAGAAATGATAAATTAGGAGATAGACATGTTTACCCTCATAAACATTATAGAATATATGTATATGGCAAGCCATCACATGGCACTCTATAAATATGTATAAATTTCAGTATTAGTCATGAATAAATATTTTAAAATTCAAAAATGAACTTCAAAATGAACTGCTAAAATACTGGGGAAATGTTTATGTTGTTCCAGTGGCTTGCCTATTTGTTTTATTATTTTAGTTGTGAAAAGTAATAGATACAAATAAAGATGAGCATAATACAAATAGGTAATTTAAATGATAATTGTCAGCACGAGGAATTATAAGAGACTGATATAAGCATTCTCCCTGTATCTGAGAGAACAGTGAAATTTTCATGAAATTTTCAGAAGGGAGTAAAGGAAAAAAGGAGCAATGTAGGATTTGAAGCTTTGGGAGCCATGTGAACTTAGTGGGACTCTTATATGATTGCCTTAAGTGTAGCATGATGGAAAAGTTCAGGAGCCTGAGAGACCCAGGACTGGAACATTGTCTGATTTGTGATCAAGGTGTACTTAGAAGGTTGTGCTGACATGTTTTGCTTGTACTGAATAATGAGGAGGTTCTACAGGATTTCAAGAGTGGTAATATTAGGCTCCTTTTTCTGATGAGTGCTGAAAGATGTGTGAATCCAGGGATGCAGGTCCAGGAGCCTGTGGAAGTAGTTCAAGCAGATTGCAACACTGATCCAGAGGTGCCAGTGAATCATAGGGATGATGAATGAACAGATGGAGGCTACAGAAGAAATAGAGATGTGAGAAAGCCACTTACACTAAGGCAATGAAGAGAGAGAGCATGATTAGGAAGGCTCTGTAATGTTAAAGGAGAGTGATCACAACAAGCTGTTCAGATGGGAAAACGGCTGGAAAGCTAAATTCTCGTAGTTTAAAATTCCCTGAGGAGAGGCTCTTCTGTGTATTCCTGGCAAAAATCACATCTCTCTCACCTTCACTACTACCTGGAGACAGGCCACCTGAACTAATTTACTGACATCCTTTACCTTGTATCATTATGTGCTAACCCACAGAAATGAGCCTGGTCACTAACTAATCATCAGTCTTCATTCTAAAGAACTCTTCTTATAGTTTGAATTTTTAATGTCCCTCAAAAAAACTCATGAATTAGACAATGTAGGAATGTCCAGAGGTTCAATGATTAAAAGTGTAATTTCATCAGTGGATTAAACCATTCATTGTATTAACAATTTGAATGAGCTGTTGTGTAGTCACTGTAGGCAGGTAGGGCCTAGAGGGCCCTAGAAGAAAGTAGGTCACTGGGTATGTATCCTTGGAATATATTTTGTCCCTGGTGCTCCCTTGCTTGCTATTGCTTGCTGAAGTGCACTCTCCCTCCCTCTCTCTCTCTTTCTCTCTCCCCCACCTCTTCTGGCTGCCATGAGCTGAGCAGCTTTCCTTTGTCACACCCTTCCATCATGATGTTCTGCCTCACCTCAAGCCCACGGTAATGGAGTTAGCTGACTATGGATTGAAGCTCTGAAACCTTGAGCCCAAAATGAGCCTTTTATCCTCTTAGTTGCTCTTATTAGGTATTTTGGTCACAGTCATGTAAAGCTTACTAAGGCATCCCTACATTAGGAAATCTTCCAAACCATCCTATTTAAGTAGCATGCTCCACAGCCAGAGACTAACCCTCTCTCCTGTTTTTCCCTCTTTTCCACAGAACTGAATAATATCTGACATTTATAATTATTTATTTAATTGACTATTATTCCTACTTTATTTTAAACTCCATGAGAATATGGATCCTTGATTATTTTGTCTACTTCAGTTACTGTAACAGTATTTGGGACATAGTAGGTACTTTATAAGCATTATAGGAATAGCCTTTGCTGATAATTGCTGATAGCCAATAAATACAAATATCTGCAAAACATTTGAAATTGAAATGAGACTAAAATACCATCATAAAAGCAATGACCTGGTCTGCAGATCTACTGAGAAGGGTCCTATTATGTTCAGAAATCTGCTTGCAGGTACTCAGACTGGTGATGAAGGTGTAGGATGAGGTACTCCGTGGGTTTAAGGAATCACAGGTTTTCCTGGTGCTGAGTATCATGGTGTCTGTAGGGCTTCACTAATCAGGACACAAAACCAGACATGAGGATAGCTACTGGAACTTCCTTTCACTAGTGTGGATTATCTTTACTCTGTAGTTCTGCTCAACAGTAAAAACACACTAACCTGATCAGATGCTCACAACTGGATTCCAAATGACTGCTGTAAGAAGTAAGAAGAAAGAAATAAAAAAGGAGGGGTGGGGAAGGGAAAATGTTACTTTTAAATTGTTCAACTTCATGTTTTAAAATTTAAAACATACATGGAAATTAAAAGAGCATTTCTTTGCCTTTACTCAACCTCTCCATCCTCCCCTGCAAAAATGTGCTTGTGTTTGGACTTATTGGTAAACATCAGTGGTGAAGAAAGCCCCATCTTGTGAACTTCTCTCAGCCTTCCCATTTACTGCTGGCTCAGTTTCCAAGGACCCCAAGGGCCATGCATGTGTACTTTCTCTAGCCTGAAGGTACACACAGTCTGTGACTTAAATGGATATCATAAGTGATAAAAGACAAATTGGCACTTGCGTTTTTGTAATCCTGTGTGCATTTATGTGTCATTAGCACACTGACTTCCACAGTTTTTCAAATTGTATTTGTTCAGTTATTTACTTGAATTTTTAACATTGGTTTTCCTGAAGCTCTAATTCTTCTAGTGGAGATACTTAAAAATCCTGTGCTCATTCCATCTATAAACTCAATAGGAAATGCATCCTCTTGTTCCATAATGAGTACTTTCTGTATTCTAAATTGGTTGTGTTTATTAACTCTTATTAGAAACCAAGAGGGTGAGTCCTGTGTTATTATCAGCATGCTCTCTAGAAGCCCAAAATCATTGAGATATATTTAATGGTGGTGTGCAAGCATGCCCTTCCTGAAGATTATACACATCTACCCTTAGGTCTTAGCTACAAGCTGCACTTAAAATGTGTTTATCAAATCTTCACTGCATCTTGTCTGTTCTTATGTGTGAATTGAAAATGTATAGCAAGAATCAATTTCTCTGTTAAGTATTTCTAAAACAAATATGCCATTATACCATGCCTCTTGGCCTGAATAAATATTGATTTATGAAAACCATAGATTGGGATATAATGTTCTCCATTAATCAATGGGAAAATGATGGTGAAATGATGGTGAAATTACAGCTGTAGCTCACAGACAGTGAATCACTGAATATTATATTTTGATAATTTTAGTATCATCAACAGGTCAAGTTTATGCATGTGCATGTGCATGTAGTATGTGGTGTGTGAATATATGTGTGTGTTTGTGTGTATGAGTGCATGTTATTGCTTTTAGGCAAAACAGTGGGGAGTATTTTGGTCATTTTTTTCATCTCTGTGACCAAAAGGCCTGACAAGAATGACTTCAGAGGAGGAAAAGTTTATTTGGGGGCTTATGATTTCAGATGTCTCAGTCCACAGATGGAGAACTCTTCCTTGGGTTTTGAGGTGAGGCAGAACATCACAGCAGAAGTGTGTGGCAGAGGGAAGCAGCTGGGAGCATGCTGCCAGGATGCAGAGAGATTCCACTCTCCAAAGATAAAATATATACCTCAAAGGCATGCCCCCGATGATCTTCCTGGTTCAGCCACAGCCTACCTCCCTACAGTTACTTCCAGTTAATCCCTATAAGGAGATTAATGCACTGATTAGGGTAGGGCTCTCATAATCCAATAATTTCATCTCTAGACTTTCTTGCATTGTCTCACACATGAGATTTTGGGGGACGCCTCATATGGAAACCTTAACAGGTGAACTACATTTATTGATTTCCGGATGTTGAACCACCCTTGCATCCCCGGGATGAAACCCACTTGATCATCGTGCACTATCTTTTTAATATGCTTTTTGTGTGTCATTTGCTAAAATTTTGTTAAGAATTTTGCATTTATGTTCATTAGGGATATTGGTCTGAAATTTTCTTTCCTTGATGTGTCCTTCTCTGGTTTTGGTATCAGGGTGATATTAGCTTCATAGAATGAGTTTGGAAGGGTTCCCTCCTCCACTATTTCATGAAATACTTTGAGGAGTATTGGAATGAGCTCTTCTTGAGGACCTTTGAAGGTCTTGTAGAACTCGGCTGTGAATCCATCCGGTCCTGGACTTTTCTTTGTTGGTAGGCTTTTGATGACTTCTTCTATTTCATTGCTTGAAATTGATCTATTCAAGTTATGTATGTCCTCCAGATTCAGTTTGGGTGGCTCATATGCCTCTAGGAACCTGTTGATGTCCTCCAGGTTTTCTATTTTGTTGGAGTATAAATTTTCAAAATAGCTTCTAATTATGTTTGTATTTCAATAGTGTCTATTGTAATATTTCCATTTCCATCATGAATTTTAGTAATTATCTCCAGAATCTACAAAGTACTCAAAAATCTTTAGACCAAGAATACTTATAACCCAATCAATAAATGGGCCAAGGAAATGAACAGACACTTTACAGAGGAAGATCTACAAGCAATCAACAGATTCATGAAAAAAATGTTCAACATCCCTAGTTACAAGAGAAATGCACATCAAAATCACCTTAAAATTTCATCTTACCCCAATTGGAATGTCTTTTATTAAGAATACAGGCAACAACAGGTATTGGCAAGGCTGTGGGGAAAATGGTACACTCATACATTGCTGGTGGGAGTGCAAGTTGGTGCAGCCACTCTGGAAAGCAGTGTGGAGAGTCCTTTGAAAACTTGGAATGGACCCACCATTTGACCCAGCTATCCCACTCCTTGGCCTATACCCAAAGGACTTAAGATCAGATTACTACAGTGATGCAGCCACGTCAATGTTCATAGCTGCTCAATTCACAATAGCTAGATTGTGGAATCAACCTAGATGCCCTTCAATAGATGAATGGATAAAGAAACTGTGGTATATATACACAATGGAATATTACTCAGCCCTAAAGAAGAATAAAATTATGGCATTTGCAGGTAAATGAATGATGTTGGAGACTGTCATGCTAAATGAGATTAGCCAATCCCCAAAATCCAAAGGCCGAATGGTCTCTCTGATAAGTGAATGATGATGCATAATGTGGGGTGGAAGGGTGGCAAGAATGGAGGAAGGGTAGATAGCATAGAGGAAGGGATGGGTGGGGTCGGGGTGGGGGGATAAGAATAATAACAGAATGTGATAGACATGATTGCCCTGTGTACATGTATGAATGCACAGATGGGGTGACTTTACTTTGTGTACAACCAGAGAAACAATAGCTGTACTCCATTTGTGTTTGGGGTGACTTTACTTTGTGTACAACCAGAGAAACAATAGTTGTACTCCATTTGTGTTTAATGAATCAAAATTAAAAAAAAAAAAAGAACCTTAACAGGGAGGAAGAGATCTTGTTTAATGCATAGAATGTCTTGTTTGCTTCTAGAAACAAATTTAGACTTCATAGCTAGCTATTTTTATTTTACTACTCCTATAACTCTTTGCATTTGTGTGCTGCAACCAATAATTACATATTTACCTTTATTGGCAAGATTTTACACTTTTCACATTTAACTAACAGGAAAGAGAGAAAATCCAAACTAAAAATTTTAAAGTGATAATTGTACTAAATTTCTGGCTATTGAAAAAATAATTGTTCACATTTAGTAGCCTCTTCCTCTCATTTATGACAAAAATGCAGTTTGACATTTATTGGTCCTCAGACTCTTAAAGCATTTTAGAAAGTACCTCAATAACATTTCTTTTATACTGGTCCTATTTTGTGTTTCCTTAAAAAATTTTCCATTACCAAATATATTCAAAATTGACCATGGTCTTACTCCCTTTAGAGGTTTGTAGTGCTTATTCATGACATTCCAAAATGTTATATAAAAAGTATAAAAGAAAGATTTCTTATTTTAAAAACCAATGTTCTCCCTATCATATGAATGTAAAAACTGTATTTGCAACAGTTAAAATATAGCTGTATCCTTTTGGGAAAACTCTTAAGCCTACTTTTTTTATTTTAAGGAGAAAAAAAGTGTGTCCCCTGAAGGAGAAGCAGTGATGAGCGGAGTTAGAACATGACTACACCACAGTGTTATTTATTCCTAGTTCAGCTTCATTTTGCAGCAGACAGACAAGTTGTTTTTCTGCAAATAATAATTTCTGGATCTTTTCCAACATCAGGATATGAATTAAGCATGAAACCCATCACACATATATAAAGGTAAAAAAAAATCAATATTCCTATCCTTCCCATGTTCGAGGACTGCAAATTTAAAGCCACAAGAGGAATGAGAAAGTACATTTTTCAAGATGTTAAAAGTGTGAACCCTAAAACCATTTCAGTTATTGGTGATATTTTTATTCTTTGGCATCTTGATGCTAGCCTACTCTTCAATACCAAAAAAATAGCAGATTGAAAAAAATAAGAAGAAATGAAAACCAAACTATAGAGGAAAATTCTCAAAATACACATCTTCAGTTTTCTGAGAATTTCAGTTTTCTGAGAATTGACAGAAACAACAATACTGAACTCACTGGGATGATGGAAAAGGTGATCATATTTGATACTTCCTGGGGACTGAAGGGAAATGACTTGAATCACTTAATTCTGAGGAACTAAAACTTTAGTAACCCCATACTATTTAGGCTATCAATGGATATACATCCATCTACTGATCTCTAGATGTTCTTCTCTCTCTCTCCTTTTCTCTCTTTAAACAAAATCAAGTTACAACATGTGAATGGATGAATCCATTGGGGTATATACATATAATGGAATATACATGTTTTCTGGAGCCATAAAATAAATGAAGTATTGATACATGCTACAACCTCCAAGTACTGATACATTCATGAACCTCCAATACATGGCAAATGAAAGAAGCCAGAACAAGAGGTCATGCATTATAGTTTTACATTTATCTGGAATATTTAACATGGGTCGTTTCTAGAGAAAGATGATTATTATGTTTGCCAAGGCCTTGGGGAGAGAACTCCTTAATGAGTGAGGTTTCATTTTGAGCTGTGAAAATATTTTGGGACCTATTATTAGAGATGGTTGCATAACACTGAAGATTCCTTATTAAATGTATCACTTTTAAATGGTTAATTTTATGTAATTTGAGGTTCACCTCAATTTAAAAAAGATTGAATTAAGCTCTTAGAGTTTTTCTCTAAACATAGCCTTACTTTTAGGTTGCAAATATCCCATTCCTCTTTGTGCTGCTTGATGCTAAAATAGAATGTTTTCCTTGGCATTTCTCTTCTCCTTTCTGCTTTCTAATCAACATGTCTGACTTGCCCACAAAGGTCTTCTTTCTTTGAGAAAACTCTACAATGTATATTATGCTGAGAATATTGCAAAACCAATCTAATGTCCAAGTTAAATGTTTGCAACATTTTTTCCCATTACTCTCTTACAGGTAAACCTAAAATAAAATGTGAAGCTATGAATAGCTAGTAACTTTAGTGAAAGGACCCATGCATAAGAAACATCTCTCACTTACAAACTTAGAGAATGGAGTGAATAGAAGGTTAGTCATACAGGGCCCAGGGCAAATTCTTCTCTCTGGGCAGCAAAGAAAGAACAAGCTGCTAGGAAGCAGGTAAATTCTGCCTGACATGAGTTCTCTGATAGAGTAGTAGAATTTGGTTTCTTAGGCAAAATGCACTTCGGCTTCCAAAGTTTTGCATCAGTTCCTTATTGATTAATAGTTTTTATTTATATTGTTAAATTTATTATTATAAATTTATAGAGTATTATATTATAATTTTTATTATAAAAATTTTCATCATACCAAAACCCAGAACATTTTATAACTCTCTTATGCCCACTGTCCTATTTGCCAAATCTGAATATTTTTCCATATTTGTTTAAAAAACAAAATAATATGAACACTCTTGACATCTTTGTGTGACTGTGATCCCATTCCCTTCTCTTATTCCAGAGGCAAGTACAGTCCTCAATTAGGGCAAACATTCCCAGGTTTGTATATCTTCTCTCCATCATATTTATGTCTCTATTCTAACCTACAGTTTGTCATCATTGTATGACCTTCAGAAGCAGGTACCTCAGTTTAAGACATCATCCTTTGTCCATGTGAGGCGTTCACCTGTGTTTGTTCACCTGTTTCTGTCTCTATTCATTCATGTCTTTTAGCTCAGTGCACCTTCCCCACCCTTCAGTGACAACCCAATCTGATGGATTTACCATGGATCCTTTGTTCTTGGAGAGCATAATCTTTTTAATTTTTTCCCCATTCTAATACTTCTCCCTTTTTATAGTTCTCATCCAATACAGCCCACAAAGCAGTTTTCTAGAGGAACAGTGGAGGACAGTGGGAATAGGCCCAAGTTTGGGACAGAATACCCCTGCGGAATATGAGATTTGAGAGAACTTGGTTCTTCTTTCTTATGAGAAAATCTAATATCAAATAGTTTATAAAACCACTCTTTTCAACATTATAGTAGTTTGAATAAAATAGCAATCACAGATATAGGTGAATCATACGTTAGAAAGGTCCATTCCCATCATAATATGGGAAATTAATTCCTCCTATGCTGGACATTTCTAAGGCAGCACCTCACCATGGTTGTTGAGATGAATGTGGTAGGCAAGAAATTCAGAGTGGGATGAATCGTGTGCGGTTTCTACATTTACAGACGAAATATACTCATCAAGTTTGTTCACAAATCAGATTTTAGGATTCAGCATGCCTTTTTCTATAATGAGAATGTTTAATAACTAATTGTATACGAATTCATGAAGCTTGTTAAAGCCTTAGATAACTCTGAAATAATAGTATTGCTAGTCTCATTAGGGCTACAGCAAAGAATGGCTGTCAGTTCTTGTGGAGGTAGGTGAGTTTCCTCCCTTTTCCTTCATACTGTCTCCCTTGCTGCTTGCAATGCCCCAGTCCTTCATGAGAAGACACAAATCTGAAATTAAAACCTAAGCCTCACCTTTTCAGACATTTCACTTGCTTGAAAACAGTATTCTGTGCTTCTACAGTGCTCCTCACTGCTTGTCTGTGGTATGTCACTACCCACCACTGAACTCTGGGTTTGCAATGCAACATGGACCTCTAATAGTTTCCGTAATTTAGAGGAGTAAGTTCTCTAATACCCAATGTATTTGGGTAATGACATCTTTTCAAATGTCAATCGATTAGGAAGTAAGGACTACTCCACTTAAAAATTTTATTTCAAATCCAGCTACTTCTCATTTCTTCCACCATCTTCGGGGGCTCTGCATCTGTCGATCTCCCTTCCAGAATGTTCTTCCTCTTGAAGTTTCCATGACTCCATCCCTCCCTTAATTTAAGATTCTCTTCATATTTTATCTTCTTATATATGCCTTTTCGATCATCAGAGAAGAGAGCCTCCTCTTCCTTAATTACTTTCTGTCACCCTGCCTTGCTTAGGTTTCCTTTATAACATGTATCATTAATTGGCAAGGAGATTTTATTAATATTTATTACTAGTTTATTGATTGGAAAGGACAAAGAAGTTACCCTCATCACTCTCCTAACAATGGTATTACTACTGGGCTTGTAATGCAGAAAGCAAACGGGAATGCACTTTGAAGAAATGAATGAGGCAACTTGGATACACTTATTCAGTAGCATTCACTATAAACAATATGTTGCATGGGATATCCTGGGAATTTAAATAGGTTTTCATTAAGATAAAACTATCTTACTATTTAAGATAAAACTACTCACTATGTAAGTAAAAAAGTAAAACAGAGATTATGGTGGTTAAGGGAAAGAAAACACCAAATGGAAAATGAAATGTAAAAGGAGTGTTTTTTTTTTTTTAATATAAAATCAGAAAAACTTCACAGCAGAATTAGCTGGACTTCTGCTAATGTTGACAGTGAATGAAATTATTTAAATATTAATAGGAAAGTAAGTTAATGATGAATGCCAAAAAATTTCTGCAATCATTAAGCTTTTAATGCTAATGGTATAATGTTTTCACAAAGCATATTCAGATATAGTAAAAAGTCATGGTTCATAAGGCTATTCTGTCCATAGCAACCAAAGGCATTTTCATCTCAAGTTCGAAGACTTTTCTTTCACTGTTTTGATCTTCATCATGACTCCTAAAATGAATTAAGTAAACAAACCCAAAGGATTTCAGCTTCATTATTGTTTCTAATTTGTTTGAAATAGTATCATGAGGAAGGAACTGAGATGATTTTGTAAATCCTCTCATCTTGGACCTATTTGGAGTATAGAATAGTAGTCTTATTAATAATACAAAATATTTAAATGTTACATAAAACAAGAAATGTGTGCTTAATAGTTGTAATATGGTAGTATTAAAAAGATGTTTGTATGACAAACCTTTAGATGTTTGT
The DNA here is from genome assembly GCA_020662805.1 of Glaucomys volans. NCBI lineage: Eukaryota > Metazoa > Chordata > Mammalia > Rodentia > Sciuridae > Glaucomys > Glaucomys volans. Next base: position 69,221 of record JAJEJO010005555.1, read on the forward strand.
ATAAGCAATATGAAATTCAAATAAAATTCAGAGGTAAATAAAAGGATTGCAGTCTATTGTATAATTATAACTTTCAATCTACCAAATACATAAAGCTATTATTTTCTCTCATGGCATGGAGTGAATATATACATGATTTATATGGTTCATATGTATTTATTGAACGCCTAGGAGTCATTGCAAGGCATTGTGGGAAATACAAATGCCTAACACAAAATCTCTGCTCTCAAGAAATATAAAATCTAATAAACTATGATGCATGGTTTAAGTTGTATTGTTTGTCACAAAGATTAAGTAACATACAAATGTTTAGCAAGGGAGATATTTAAATAAATGCTGCCATTAAATCATTGCAGTGTGGGGAAGGTAGAGAATACAATTGTAGAGTCGGACTCTCTGGATTCAGTCACAGCTCTGTTTTTTTGGGTATTGTCCTTGGTTCTCTAAGCTCCAGTGTCCTCATCTATAAACAGATAGGTGAATATGTTAATTTATATAAATTACCTAACCTAGCCCCTGGCATGTGCATAGTGCTCTATAAGCGTAATTGTCCTCTAACATAACTTCCATGTTATATTAACTCAACATTCCACTTGCTTTTCCAGTAGAAATTTGCACTGGTTTATGCATATTGGAAAATACCATTTTCCTGGTTAGTTCAGGGTTTCTCCATGAAGAATATTAAAAATTCAGCTCTCATCATGCCAGGATGATTTATCCCCCTTTCTGTTTTGGTGAAGTGAGGAAGAACAACATAATCAAAGGAAATATTCTATGCAAAGACCATTTTACAACCTGTCATTAGGCACAACTACCCAGGTTTTACTGATTCAAGTAAAACATTGCCTGGACTATCTATTTTAACCTCATACTATCATTATCCTCTAATAATAGAATTTACAAGACATTTTAAGAGGCTAATAAAAGGCAAGTTCCTAAGAGAGAATTCATGATTTTCCTTTTTTTAAAACTTCATTAGCTGTGAGAAACCTACCATTGACCATGATGTTAATGGTGACTATTCTGTTCATCAACATGTTTATAATTCATGTAGCAACTAATGATTATAAAGCATCTGATGATGACAAGCAATTATAATAATTATGGACTTTCTTTTATGTGCAGAACAGCACTCGGGCTATGTAATAATAAAATAAGGCTATAATTTAAAGTAATATTTTGCATTTTTATGCAGTTGAGGGATTGTATTTCTAATTTGAAAAAGTGCAAGACTCATTTCTATTGGGTTGATTTTAAATGTGTCTGCCTTATCAAATGTCTGCTATTCAATGACCAAGTTATGGAACAAGACTAAGTGTCACTCAGTACCTGAATGGATAAAAAAATGTATTACATCTACATGGAGTTTTATTTAGTTATAAAAAGAAACAAATTATGTTATTTGCTGGTAAACGGATGATAATGGAGAATATCATGCTTAGTGAAATAAGCAAAACTCAGCCGGGCGTGGTGGCATGCCTGTAATACAAGCGACTTGGGAGGTTGAGTCAGGAGGATCGCGAGTTCAAGCCAGCCTCAGCAACTTAGCGAGGCCCTAAGCAACTCAGTGAGACCCTGTCTCTAAATAAAATACAAAATAGGGCTGGGGATGTGGCTCAGTGGCTGAGTGCCCCTGAGTTCACTCCCTGGTTCCAAAGAAAAAAAAAAAAAAGCAAAACTCAAAAGTCAAGGCTTGAATTTTTCTCTCACATGTGGAAGCTACAGAGAAACAACGAATTTAAAAAGTGGGGAAATCTAATGAAAATAGAAAGCAAAATAGTGGAATACAGGAAGAGGGCCAACAGAGAGGTAGAGGCAATGGCAAAGGTTAAAAACTGTGGAATAAAATTGATCAAACTATGTTATGTGCATGTGTGAATATATCACAATGAGTTTCACTGTTATGTTTAACTATAATGCACCAATTTAAAAAAATTAATAGGAGGAAGACCAATAGAATAGAGGAAGAGAATCAGGAGGAAATAATATGGGGATTGAAATGGAGGAATTACTTAATATGCACTTATCAACATGTCAAAATAAACATCACAGCTATGTGAAACTAAAATGTACTAATTTAAAAACATGTCTGCTGTTGCAGTGATCATTTCAAGAAAAAAATCAGAATTAAAATCAATTAAGAATAAGGATGAGGGTATTTTTATACCTATGTCCTTTCTAGAGATGGCAATATTCAAACTAGAATAGTCAGTATTTGGGTTGGCAACATGAGATACAAGAAGACCAGTGATTACATGGACACTAGAAAGTGTTTTCTAGTTCCCATTGAGACATTTCTACAATTACCTAATTGAAGAGCTATTACCTAATTGAAGAGTTATTTCTTAGAGATTTATAAATTAAAGAGTTTGTAGAGAAACCATAGGGAAATTTTATGTGCACTTAACAAAGTTATAGTATCTTTGATCATGTAAGTATTACAGAACATTTGTTGTTGTTGTTACTTGCTTATGCTTTCATTTTTAGCCACAGAGTCCCTCCTTGTGGTTTCTGGTAATATCTTTCTAAATAAGAGGCTAACCCCTGCCCTGTCTTCTAATTCATTTTCTTTACTTCTGACTTGAGATGCCCTACTTTCATTCCAAGGATTGTTTTCTCACCACACTTTTGTGGTGAGAAGGAGTACCTTCTGCCTTTTTAAATGCCTAGGTACTAGAATAAAAGAGCTTCATAGGATCTCCTGCCTTGAAGAAACCCTGTTAATCCCTGACTGCCTTTTTTGACAGTTGTGTCCACTCTGGCCTTTCATTTCTCTTTTCTTATCCTCCAAAATAAATACTGTCATAAGATGGAACTCGATTGTGTCATATCTAGCATTGTGCTTTAATTACTTTATATAAGGAAGTTTCAAAGGGAAGGATTTCCAAAGATGACTTCTGGTGGTAGCTAACTACAGAGCTGCTCTGGGGGAATGGGAGAGAGAGGAGCTGGTTTGGCAGGTTCTAGGAGATCACAGTGCTTTTGCTCATACCTCCACTGTAGACATTTATAGCATTTGGAAAAAAAAAATCTATATTCTGAGAAGAATTTATGTCCATGAAATCAGCAGGTTAACATACAAAGAAATGTTTCTTTATGTGAGGTTGCATTTAGAACACCCCCTATCATGGATAAGACACCTCTTTGATAAGTCATTTTTCTATAAGACATTTAATTAGAAGAACCATTTCTCTCTAAAATCAGTTTGGCATTTCCTTGTCTAAAACCAGGCAAGGCCAAGAGAATTGATTTTGGATGACATATGCAGTTTTCCAGTAACCCCCAAACCTGATATATTTTTGTTAATTCAACTAAAGGGAAAAACTGCACATATTTTAGGAGCAAATCCATACATATTTTATGGTTCTGTTCGACCAAGATATCCACCTGCATTTGCAGAGTTTGTATGCTAGACTATTTTAGGTTACAGTAAAAGTTATACTAAAAAAGGAACAGGTAAAATTTCTACACTTAATGGGCTGAATACATTCAATTTCACATGAATTCTTCATTGCCTAACCTCTTTCAGTTCCTGAAGGTTAATGCCTACTAAAAATACAAACACAAATATTTACTTTTTGTTTTCTTTGGATTAGGGAGACAATCTCTAAAGGGCATTTCAAATGCATTTCTTATTCAAAAATAATGTTGGATGTGACCTTAAGAAACACCTCAATCCAGTGCTTTACTTTGTGTTTATTCAATCTCATTCACTGCTCAGCATGTTGCTGGTTTTCCTGTTTTAAATGGGCCCAATGAGGATGGTTCAGAAGAATGTTTATATTATGTATATATTGTATATAAAATACATAAAATCATATCATTACTTAGAAATGTTTATAAATATAAGAAATTAATTGCAATGTTTAATGTTATCCTTTATATTTTTACTTAGGGATATTTCTAAACTATTTTCACAATTATTATGAACTTTTTTATATTTGTGACATATTATTATTTATCAGCCTTAAAATGTAAGTAAACCATTTGCAGGGCCCACAGGGCTTACAAATGTTAATCATGGACCACCTCCATTTTAGTTTGTATACCTCTTCCATTCGCTCACTCCATCCTGGCCAGGTTGGCTTCAGTGCTTCCCAGATAGATAAGCACACCTCCCCCTCACTTGTGTACTTCCTGCCACTAATCCTTGGTCATCCACTCTTTCAACATATAGCACAGGTCTCTCAGTCTCCTTGGATTCAGATATCTTTTCATAAGTCATTTCCCCATACAGGCTTTCTCTGGCCACCTTATCTAATATAATACCCTCCTCAGTATTTTCTTACTATACTTTACTTTTCTTCCAGTTTATTTCCTTTATTTTTTACTAGAATGTTGAGAGAACATAGAAGAGAGAAATATGTTTTAATTGGTGCTGTCCTCACAGCCATAGGTATGGAGATAAATAGATGATAGATAGATAGATAGATAGATAGATAGATAGATAGATAGATAGATAGATGATAGATTGATCTAGATAGATAAGAGATAGATGTAGATATTATTGATATATAATAATATATATTATATATATTATTGAATAAAAATAGAGCAGTGGATAAGAGTGCTAAGGACCTGATGTGATTTTTTAGCTCACTGAAGGCACACAAAGATGCTAGTGGTTGGTAACAACCTGCAAGGAAGCAGCAGGGAGGCTGCCTGGGACCCAAGCAAATGTGTGACCATTAGCTTTCTCATTCTTTTGTAGAATTTTTCTTTTTGAGATCACAGAGGAACACAAAGGAGACAGAGACAGATGGAAGATTATTGACTGTATGAGGTCCACCCCCAGCATCACAGGAGTGGAAAGAGCAAGCTCAAAAAGATACACATCACCAGGTAGTATACAAAAGCCAAAAACCTCCTTTTTCACTATTGGAATGTATAGCCCCTACTCGAGATCACAGAAATGTTTCCAGATGGCTTGTACGAGTGCCAACATTTGGCTTCGGGGATATTTCTTGAGTCCTTCTCCATTTCCAGCATTTAAATATCAGCCAAGTAACATATTTACATACACCTCATGTATCTTCTGAAGAAGGGTGGAGGTGAAATGTTCTACAACAAAAAGACTACAGCATAATAACAGAAGGCAATGTCTATAAACAAGGAGTTTGAAGAGGTGTAGCAGTACTTAATCCTGGAAAACAAGATACACTTCTGCCAGAACCTCTCCTTTAGAAAAGTTCCCTCCATCCCAACAGCCCACTCTCATTTTTAAAGCCTTCACATTGTTTTCAGCATAGCAAAAGCAATGCATGAAAATGTGTATTGATGACAAGAATTAGAGAAGCGTCTCACCATTTAAACATAGTACCCTACAAATAAAATTCTGTTCTAGTCTGCTTCCAAAATGCATTTGCAACTGGCAGAACGATATTAAAAATTCCATGTTGGTCACTGCCACTCATCAGAACAGCTCTATACTTACTTCAATCATTTAGTATTCAGTCTTTTCCATGTCCCCCCATGCACTCACCCATGTTTTTCTTCATACTGAAGAGAATGAGTTCATTACTTTTACCAAATAAGAGAAAGTTCAGTGATAACTTATGGCACGCTATTTATAAATGGTTATAAAAAGCAACAGAAGCTGCTGGAAGACTGAAGGCTGGAATCACAATCAAATCATGCTATAGGTAGAGTTAGGCTAGAGAACTTCAGACTGGACTCTGGACACTGCTGTTTTGCTAAGCAAAACTGCCACTGCCTCCACTGCCAGGAATACATTCTAATGTGTTTCCTTCTTCAGTGACTCATTGCCCCAGGAACAAGCCCGAACACCTAAGGGGGTCCTCTTCCTAGATAGTCTTGTTACAAAGGATAAGGAAGAAAAAATATCTCAGAAGACTGGCTTCAATGTTAGAAGGATGGACCCATCCTCTCATCATGACACACACACAGGAAGGGAATTCAAAAACTGTACTCAGAAAGATGGCAAATTTATGTCCAATTCATTCTACTGTCTTTCCTATTCTCATCCCAGGCTGGGATGAAATACCATCCCAGCCTGAACCAAAGGAACATTTTAACCGCAACCTAAGTAGTAGTGCTTCATGATGTGTTCATATGACATCTGGTATAGGATTCATCCAAAGCCAATACATTAAGTACACTCAGAAAATGTCCATGAAGCTCAAAACAGTACTGTGGCTGAAGTCCCAAATTTCCTTTCTGTGATTACAAATGCAGCAAAGGAATATGTTATCCCATATGCCACTCAAACTTCCCTCTGAGTTCAGTTATACCTTGAAGTATTATTTCTAACTCTGAGAAGATAGAATGAGAGAATTAAGCTTTTGAAACTCATTTCCCTAGTTTTGTGTTTTTAATCCACAGTGCTAATGAACTTTTAATGCAGATTTTATCTGTCTATTCCATTATTGTGAGTGGTCATTAACATTTGCCAGCTAATGTATTTATTTATTCATGTTAGGAAATAGAAATACAAAATATGTCTGGGGGAGTCTCTGATTATCAGTAGATAGCTCAATCACATTTTTAGAATAATGATATCCACTAATTCTTAAATCGAAACTAGGTCATCTGTATACAAAATGTATGCTCTTTAATTTTTTTCTGTTTTATCCAAATAAAGCAGTAAGTCTAAGTTAGTAATAAGTTATAAAATTTTGTATGTTACATGAATTAATAAATGACTAGGTTTTGAGTTCAATTATTCTTATGGATTTGGTAGCTAAATATAATCAATCTTTAAAATTGTGGATAAATATTATTTCCAGAAAATATATAATCTTTGATTGTTTAACTCTCTAGAATAACATTTGCTCTATTGGGATTAATTAAATATGCTTAAATTGCCCATTAGTAAGATGAAAACTGATCCACAGTGGAACTGATTAAAAACTTAAGAAATCTGTGATAAGGGTGGATCCACAGAACATCTATCATTTGCAGTCCATCATAAGCTATTATTTACATGTTCCTGAAGTTCCACAAACTTGAAATTTCCAGAAAAGCACTTTTTACTGATGACTCAGAATTCTTTGTCTCTAATCATGCCCCATCTCTTGGCCCCTGCCCTAAACAATATGCCCTTTTGACACTGACCATTTCTGGGTATTATCAATACATGTCCTTTTCTGTGCTGGAAGCCGCACACAAGAAGGAGTCAGTTAACATATACACAGAGTGGAGGTACTGCCAGTCCAGGTTTATTGTTGCTCCTGCTGCCTCTGTTTTAATGCATTTGAATACGGTAGTGGACTAGATACACAGAGAAACTTTCCAGTGGAATAGAATGTAGGATTATTGCTTCAATTTGGCCAGTTATGCATCTAGGACAATTTTTTTAAACTTACTTCCTTTGATAACAATAGGCTTCAAGGATAATTCTTTCATTAATAAATTTCACCAGTACCACTGTGTTTTCTTTTACAGTGTAGAATCTGGAGCCTGGGTTTTTTTTTTTCCTTCGTTGTCCCTCTCATGTGATCTCCATGGAGAATTCGAGGTGTTATATCTTCTCAACCACACTTTGAGGAATTCTTCTAATAGAATCTATGTGAACACAAGTTAAAACCCCAAAAGCCTACAGAATATAGGAGCAACATTTATCTGGAATGATGCAATTCACAAGTTAGATACATCAGAATTATAATTTATGCAGCCCCATCCTACTCACAAGTATCCAAGTTTCTCAATCAGTTTTTACATTTAACACAATGATAACTAAGTTTTAGAAAACTAACTAATAGTACATACTATGGGCTTCATACAAAGTAAAGTACTTTGTACATATTTCCTCACCCTAAGCAGTATAGTGCAGACCGAAATTAATCCAGGATAATTTCAGTTCTGAACTCAGTATATGAACATTGAAAATTTCTTAATATACAGTGAAGGAGAGGGAAGGAGGGAAAGGAGGGCTATTTGTTGGAAGGACAATGAAAAAGAGACAAAAACCTGTTCTGCATATGGATTACTTAAATAAGGTAATTGCCATATTCCCAGAGGCTACTACTATTGCAATTTCTTCTCTGCTTATGCTTGATGATATCCGTGTCATGACTAACTCTTCAAGACAGAGGGTGCTGCTGAAAACTGTTGAAATCTATTTCCCATTATCACCAAGTTCCACTAGTTAAGAGAACATCAAAACCAATGTTACTGCTTCCTGGCATTATATTTTCCCCAGTTTTGAAGAGCTTAGATAATCTCTTAAATTCCTTCTCCAACATATGGCAACATACTATACTGTACTACTGTATATGAGACACAGTTCTTGCTCTTTGAAGAGCACCTGTGAAGGTTCTCTCACCAAATTTACTCTTCAACACCACTTGCCTCTGCTTACCATCTGATTTGCTATCATAATACAGACAAAGACTTAAAATGTGTTTTTACAATCAACTTCCCTCCTGTTCCATGAGATCAATACTCTCTAGATCAGCCCAAGGAGCAGATCACCACACATTACCAACTCAAGGCAGCATTTAGTTGAACTAATGTTTCTTAGAGAAGTAAATGTCTGTTATTCCATGCCACTGAGATTTCTAAGGATGCTATGTAGAAATAGCAGATAAGTTGACTGACACAAAGATTAGATCCAATCCTTCTCTGAGTATATTTAAATGTTCTAACTTTCGATATTCCTAGCATAGTCAGCCCCCTCCCCCAGTAAAAGAGAATGAACCCAGGGATTCTTTACCACTGAGCCACATCTCCTCAGCCTCTCCTATTTCATTTCATTTCATTTCATTTCATTTTATTATTTCATTATTTCATTTCATTTCATTTCATTTTTTGAGACAGGATCTCACCAAGTTGCTCAGGGCCTTGTGAAGTTGCTGAGGTTGGTTTTGAACTTGGAATCCTCCTGCCTCAGCCTCCAGAGCCGCTAGGATTATAGGCATGCACCACCACACCCAGCTACCTGCTCTCTTTTGTACTCATGGCACACACACAATTTATTCTTATTTCATGAATCTTGTCCAAGCTGCTCGCACTGCCTGGACTTTCCTTTCAGCAGATTGCCTTGTAGCAGCTCCCTCTCATCTTCCAGGTGTCAGCCTAACTGCTACCTACTCAGGGAGGCATGCCTTAACCACAGCAGATATAGACTCCTTTTCTTTGTAAGTCTCTATCATCTACATTGTTTATATCATTCATAGTCACCAACAATTCATAGTTACATTTGTTTCCTTGTTTGTTGACTTTCCAACTATTTCTTCTGAGCAGAGACTTGTCAGTATTTTTCTCCTCTATAACTACAGTGCTGCCCAGGGTACTGTTAGTGAAAACCTACATGAATGAATTAGCTCTGAGATGTAGATGTAGTTTCACATCCCATTTACTATGCCCAAACCCACAAAGGAAACCATGTGTATACTACATGCATTTAACCAACTCACTGATGATAAAATATATCCTCTTTGGATAGAGACCTCTTGTTCTTTTCCCCACTTTGAACACTCTGTTTTATTTTTTGAAAGTATTACATCGAAATAACTCTTTGATATGTTAGCAATTCCAAGTCAGAGTTCTGAAGGGTAGTCAGATGTTTGTATTTTTTCCCAACTACACTTTTCCTAGAACCTATTATTTTGATGTTTTCTAGATCAATGATTAAGAAAACAGATTTAATAGTAGGAATATATTCAAATCCATCAGATTCTGGTTTCAAGTGGAGCATTTAAACACCATTTTTATTTTTTTCCAGCTTGACACTTCACTCTATAGTTTTCTCCTGTAACTGGATAGTATATATCATCCTGTGATTTATTTCTTCCAAACCATTTGGCTTTAATATATATTCAAAAAGTATAGGAACATGCTAGGGTTTTATCCCTTTCCCTTTCAGTCAATATATTACTATTTTAAAATTACCAAATATTAACATAAATTCTTACAAAATATATAGCTATATAAATACATATAATATCTACAACAGTTTTCTAACATGACAATTATTCCTAATATCAGCCAACTCTATGCATTTGTCATCACCCCACCTCTATCCCAAATACTGATTATACTTTTTATATTTGACATTTCTTGTTTTTTTTTTAGGAGTTATTTTCCTTGTTGAATCAGCTTTTATAAGAAAGAAAATTTAATAAGCTCCAAGATTCAAATTATAAGATGACACAAACTACACTGTAACAAGTGTGCATTAGTTATTCTGTAATTTATATTCAAAATTGGAAAGATAATTTGCAAACACCTCATAATAAATCCTGAGCTAAAAGTAACATTTGTCAAATTTTTCTCTCATTTTCCTTTCTATGGCATGCAGATGTTCAGTTTTAAATTTGTCATATTTTCATACTTCTTTCTACACTGCTTTCTTTGATTTCTTTCCAAAAAAATGAAATAAAAAGCAAGTAACTTAAAATTCATAGCTATGAAATGACTTTAGAAAAGACATTATGCTTTCTCTTTTTCCTACCTTTAAAAACTCTTGCTTACCAATTAATAAATTTTCAAACAAGTTTGGTAAACTTGAAATGACTAAACATCAGGAATATCATTTATATGTTCCAACTTATCTCCTAAGATTAAATAACCTTATTCTTGCCACAATCTGACATTCTTCTCACACTTGCAAATTTATCATACCCCATAATGGACTAAGATTGATTCTTTATCTCAATTTTGTATTTCTGTTTATGATATGACAATGCATTAGGAGTTAAAATATTTAGGATTTCTAAAACTCTAAAGTCAATAATTCACTGCATCTTTCATATTCTCTTCTTCATGTATGTTGCTATTAATCTAGTGCATTGACTATGAGCTGGACCATTGCAATAGCTCATTATATCTCTAGGCCTTAAAATCTACAATGACCACAGGGGTTAGCATTATAAAAGTCAACTCTGCTTATATCCTTTGCCTGTTCAAAACTTCTAAGAGGCCCTTTTTAGCATAAATTCAGGTACAAATTCATGCTAGATCTGGAGGCATTCCATTCCCAGACACCTTGCCTATCTTTTGTTTTATAACCAATCTGCTTCATGAAATCTTTCCTTCTTCCCCTGCTGTATTTCAAATGTGCCTGATAAGAAAAATTGCTCCTTTCTGTAATATGCTTCTCTGATTTTCCCCTGGGAAGATCATGTCCATGTTTCATGATTCACTCACACTCCTATGTCCTTATGAAGTCGTCACTCATCACCTCTAGTCATGAACTCTCTGGTTCAACCTTTTCTACTACACTTACAAGTGTAGTACAACCTCTTGTACTACAAATTACACTACAGATTTCACTATGCATGGGCAGTGTAGGAGGGAATGTGTTAATTGATATGATGGGAAACATTTATACTTGATATAGCAGAGAGACAGGGAAAAGGACCACATTTACTCTCCTCCAGTCTTCCAGCACTAGTGGCAAGTGTGATTGTTGTGGACCAGATATTCTTCTTGATCAATATGACTAATGATCATTATGCTGTTATTGACATTTTTGAGACTATTCTGGACATCATTGAGCTTTCTTTGCATAATGAGCCATCTTAAACCTTAGTATGACAACCAATTATCTAGCTCATGGCTCTCTTGAATGGTAATTTGAACTGAGATTAGCAAGTTGTTCTGGTCTAACAAAGTTTTGGTGGAAACTGGCTCATCTAGGGAGCTTCAGCTAAGGTCTATTTCCTACCCAATGTCTTCTCCTTTCATGAAGCTTAACTAGGTCTTCCCATGTCAGTGAAGCAAATTTCCAAGGAAGTGAGCAGAAGTGTTCAATGTCTGCTCCAGTCTAGGTTCTGAGCTAACATTCTGCTCACAGGAGAAGCAACAAAATCACACAGCAAAGAGATGTAGGCTGCTATATGGCAGGCTCAAGCTGGCTATGGTTAGGGGTCCTCACCAGGCTTCTGGCAGGCTATGTTTTTAGTACATAGCCAAGGTCATAAACACCCTGATTCAGTCTATGTATTCAAGGTCATAAATATTTGCTTGTGAGGAAGCACCCACTTATGGAACCTATTGGCAATGTTCCCTCTTTTCTGACATGCATATAGAAAAGGCCTATGGAAATAGCTGGAGGAGCAGGGGCTGGCTAGGGGCCACCACCACGTCTAAATAAAGCATGCCTATTATCCCAACTGCACCTCAAATCTTCCTTCAACTGCCTGAACCCTGATCTTCTTTCCCAGACTGACAGCTCCTTACCATATGATGTTTCCATAAATTTTTAAATAGCTTTAAACAAACAAAGGAAGCACATTTACTTCTGGTTTTGGTGCAAGTTTGTCACAGTTTTCCTGGCTCAGACTTGACAGTCTGAAGCTGGACCCATTCTCTCTAATGCATAGCCTCCATCTCAGTTGCATGCAGCGTATAACTTTAACTGCCTTGTTTACCTTGCTTGTTTTGAGGGAGATGTGAGTTTAATGTACTACTGGATTTTAAAAGTTCAGCCTTTTCCTACAGTTCTTGAAACAATGATTAAATCCAAACTCTTTGAAACAAAGAAATCATGGGATCATGACTGGTATACAATTACATCAGAAAAAGAAAAACAACTGCTTTTTTCCTTATGGGAGGGGTATTATTATTGTTTAAAATACCAGAAAATAACACATTTGATGTTAACTCTAAATTTACCTTGATTTCATCTTATTAATTTGCTTTTTTTAAATTTCTCCTCCATCATTTACAATCTTAGCAATATATATTTTTAGAAAATTCCCCATATTGAAGATTCTGAAGTGCCCCAACTTAAGAGACTGAGGTAAGAAAGAAAATACAATAGGCACTGGGCCCACAAGGATAGGAGTATTCTTGCATCATTCTTTCAGTGATGTCTGAGGTCAGACATCATGTGTGTAGGGCATGACAAAACCCAGAAACTTCAAAAATTAGAAGTTCAGAAGGGTCATAATCATTGAGGAGAGCATGTAAAATGCATAGATAAGTACAAGGTTGTTAAAAAAAGCTTCTTGTCTTGGTTGGAAGAGAAGAGACAACTTGAGAGGATTAAGACAACTAAGGTCCTTGTTGGTCAGATATTTTGAGTTTGGCTGATCCTGAAGGATATTATACTAATAGCTGACCAATATAAAGGAGAAGGAACCTAGAAGCAAACTTTTTGTGATTCAGAACAAACCACAACACTAAGTGGAAACCAGAGTGAATCAAGCAACTGCACAGACATGATTTGGATTGGCTGCAATGCCTGTAGCTAGAGGACTTTCCATCATAAGAATTAAAACAAGCCATAAATGTAGGAGGAATTATTTCAAATTCTCATTTATAACTTTTAAAAAATAATTGATTTTAAATTTTAATTAATTATATTAAGCATATTTTAACAATTTTTGTTTTATTCACAAAGCCTAAATACATTTTTGCCTATAAGATGCTTAGTAAATATCAAAAACTGTTATGCCATATGTATATTATATTTATAAAATATACATAAATATGTATTATATGTGTCACTATGTATTATATATGTATAATATGTATATAGTATATATTTTGTATATGTCACTTATATGTTTTATGTATACATCTATATATTCTGTGCATTACTTCAAGAAAGGATTCACTGTCTACCTGTAAAGAGTATGGTTAGATAATACCCCTGGTTATTGGTTTGCCTCAGCCTGTGAGCCAACTTCAACATTCAACCTTCTTTGGGGCACTTGCAGTAACTAAGGCAGTGACTGATGTAGAGCCTAGCCATTTCTGACCAATGGGGGCCTCCTCTGAAAAATGATCTTTGCTGGGAACTCCCTGTTGAGCTGTCAGTCTTTAACATGTAGTTATCTTCGTATGATTATTTTCTCTGTCAATCCTTTTTCTTTACTTTTCCACAGGCATTGTTTTCCCTAGTAATTTTTCCTGTTTTTTAAAAAGTTTTATTTTTGTTGTTATTGGACCTTTATTTTTATTTATTTATATGTGGTGCTGAGAATGGAACCCAGTGCCTCACGTATACTAGGAGAGTTACTCCACCACTGAGCCACAACCCCAACCCTTCCTTATTCTTACCTCAGGCTTAAGATCTGCTTCTCAGTGAATACAAGTAGCACAGTTTCTTATGTAGTTTTGTTACATCCATATACCTTCAGATAAGCATCTTTTTAGACTGACATTTTTGGGTCCTTAATAAATGTTGTGTCCACTCATGAATTGCCATATTACTAACTGTTGTAGTTCTGTTATTATATATAACATGCTGGCTCACTACCAAGGATATTTTTGTGATAGCCAGGAGGTTCATCTGGTGTCATAATGGTTTGGGAGAATGAAAG